>PISX010008476.1:0-81578 GCA_004024625.1 Mellivora capensis
ACCAGAAAAGACCTCGAATAGCCAAAGGAATATTGAAAAAGAAAGCCAAAGTTGGTGGCATCACGATTCCGGACTTCAAGCTCTATTACAAAGCTGTCATCAAGACAGTATGGTACTGGCACAAAAACAGACACATAGATCAATGGAACAGAATAGAGAGCCCAGAAATAGACCCTCAACTCTATGGTCAACTAATCTTTGATAAAGCAGAAAAGAATGTCCAATGGAAAAAAGACAGCCTCTTCAATAAATGCTGTTGGGAAAATTGGACAGCCACTTGCATAAAAATGAAATTGGACCATTTCCTTACACCACAGACAAAAATAGACTCAAAATGGATGAAGGACCTCAATGTGAGAAAGGAATCCATCAAAATCCTTGAGGAGAACACAGGCAGCAACCTATTCGACCTCAGCCACAGCAACATCTTCTTAGGAATATCGCCATATTCCAAAGGCAAGGGAAGCAAGGGCAAAAATGAACTATTGGGATTTCATCAAGATCAAAAGCTTTTGCACAGCAAAGGAAACAGTTAACAAAACCAAAAGACAACTGACAGATTGGGAGAAGATATTTGCAAACGACATATCAGATAAAAGGCTAGTGTCCAAAATCTATAAAGAACTTATCAAACTCAACACCCAAAGAACAAATAACCGAATCAAGAAATGGGCAGAGGACATGAACAGACATTTCTGCAAAGAAGACATCCAGATGGCCAACAGACACATGAAAAAGTGCTCCACATCACTCGGCATCAGGGAAATACAAGTCAAAACCACAATGAGATATCACCTCACACCAGTCAGAATGGCTAAAATTAACAAGTCAGGAAATGACAGATGCTGGTGAGGATGCCGAGAAAGGGGAACCCTCCTACACTGTTGGTGGGAATGCAAGCTGGTGCAACCGCTCTGGAAAACAGCATGGAGATTCCTCAAAAAGTTGAAAATAGAACTATCCTATGACCCAGCAATTACTCTACTGAGTATTTACCCTGAAGATACAAACGTAGTGATCCGAAGGGGCACGTGCCCCTAAATGTTTATAGCGGCAATGTCTACAAAAACAAACTATAGAAAAAACCTAGATGTCCATCAAGAGATGAATGGATAAAGAAGATGTGGTATATATACACAATGGAATACTATGCAGCCATCAAAAGAAATGAAATCTTGCCATTTGCAACGACGTGGATGGAACTAGAGGGTATCATGCTTAGTGAAATAAGTCAATCGGAGAAAAACAACTATCTTATGATCTCCCTGATATGAGGAAGTGGAGATGCAACATGGGGGGGATTAGGAGGGGTAGGAAAAGAAGAAAAGAAACCAGATGGGATCGGGAGGGAGACAAACCATAAGTGACTCTTAATCTCACAAAACAAACTGAGGGTTCCTGTGGGCAGGGGGATCAGGAGAGGGGGGTGGGGTAATGGACATTGGGGAGGGTATGTGCTATGGTTAGTGCTGTGAAGTGTGTAATCCTGGCGATTCACAGACATGTACCCCTGGGGATAAAAATACATTATATGTTTATAAAAAATAAAAAAATTAAAAAAAATCCAAAGAGAAATTAAAAAAAGTAAACTCTTCAAATCCTTTTGTTGTTGTTGTTATAATATGGGCACAAAAATACACAACTTATTACAGCTAATGCCATCCATTGAAGTTAAACTCAAATTTGTTCCTGTCTGAAGTGCAAGCAAAGATATGTCATAGTTGAGCTACAACCTTCTAGATAGTTCTCAGTCTTATCCCTATTACCCCTACACAACAGCTTTTTGGAAACAACCAGTTCTTGTTCCCAACCCCCATCTCAGCTGAGCTCGACTTTCCAATATTTGCCATCCTTCCTCTGTTGCATGGATTCTATTATTGACCATTTCAACTACTGTTTCACCAATGCCCTTAATGCCTTGTACCTTTACCTGTCCAGACACCTAATGGACAAAATTGCAATCCTGAATTAATCTTCCTTCTGATCTTCTTTTCTCTAATGCACATGCTCAACTTTGCTAGAGAACTGCCACAGTTTAAACATTCATATATCCACAAAATTATATTCAACCTCAGTTAGCTCCTCTAATCTTTGGACATTTTTTTTGTCTTCTCAATCAACTTCTGTTTCCACTTCTTTCAACAACTATCCCTTTATCTTCAAAACCCCTTGACCACCCCAAGCTTACCCTCTACAGCCAAACCTCTAGATTATGGGGAAATGTGAATCTGCAAACACGAATTATTAGCTCTCGCAATACCTGTCCTGAGAAGATGGTATACTTCTCCTCTCGAGAGTCGATAGTGACTCAGACTTCTGTTCTTTATTTCCTACTTGTCATCTAGGATTTTTTTGGCTTTCTCCTGAGCTTTCAAATGTGTAAAATGTCTCTAAGCAACCCTCTGCCCCCTTCAAAGAAAAAAGCAATTACAAAGAGACTTACTTGAAACTTAAATCCCCTTGTTATCGTCTTATCGCTCTTTTCCCTTTACCAGCATGTTTCTTCAAATACACTCAGTCCACTGAAGCTGTTTGTCGCAGTAACCAATGACTTTCTAATTATAAAGCCAGTGGGCATTTTGAAAAAAAATCTTTCTTGATCTATTAGAACAGTGATAATATCACCATTCTTTTATTTGTATTTAGGAAATCATTTTCTCTCTTTTTGACTTGTCTTTCTCAGTCATCTATGGGTCTCCTCTCCAACGTCTCTCAACATTGACCCGTGGTCATTCTCACTTCACATACACCCCTTGAAGACTTTTTCCCACTTTCATAGTTTTCATTACCAACCAATATTTATGACCTCTATTTGTGTATTTCTAGTGCCAACATCTGTAGTTCAGACTTAGTTCAGACTTAGAGATCTGACTACCTGCTAGATATCTTCAAAACTATCTCAAATCTGGCATGAGCTTGTCTTTTCCTATTAAATTGTCCCTGTCTGTATGACCTACCTCTGATAGAACAATTACCCAAACACAATGTAAAAAACAATACTATATTTGGGCTACAATACCAAATTCTTCCTTTTCCCTACCTCAACTTCAAAATCTCAAGATCTAATAAATTTATCTACTAAACTGTTTATAGATCTATAATCTTTCCTCAAGCCATGCTGTCATTCCTTTGGTTTAGACTTTCCTTGTGTAATAATGGGACTTAATAATGAGTGTTTTTGCCTTCCAACCCATTCTCCAAGAAATTACCACCAATATTCTGTCTCAGATGTGACCTGATCATGTGACCTGCCTGCTTTAGAACCTTTCAGTGGAAACTTGTTGCCTATAAAATCCTCACATTTTACTATTCTGCACTGTCTAGCTCTCATGACCTATCTAACTCTCTCACCTTCTCTCCTGCCATGTCCTGCCTCTCACTTTATGCACTTGGAATCAAATGGCTTGCTGTTTTCCTCACACGACATGCTGTTTCACAACTCTATGCTTTAAGTCATGCTGTTTAATTGCCCTGGATGTACTTCCCCACATTCTTTGCCTGGCTAACTCTTACTCATCCTTAAAACTTTAGTTCTCACCATGCTGTCTTCTTGGGAAATCTTCCTGTTTCTCCCCAGTCTAAGTGTAAATACTCTGAGCTCCCCTGCTGCTCGTGCATTCCCCATAGCCCTGCTCTCATGTCACGCTGACATTTTTGTCTTTTTCACCCTACTAGATGTAAGCATCTCATCGGCAAGGACTATCTTTTTCTTTGAGAGGGAATTTTTTAGGATTCTCAACGTACTGGAGTGAGACATAATTTTCCCAATAACTGACACCAACTCAACACTTCTCCCTTTTTCACTTGGTTAGGAGCATCCTCTAAAACTCTGTTTACTTCTGTAACTCGCCATTAATTTCAAATGTTATAAGAGCAAACTTCCAGTTCTTTTTTTTTTTTAAGATTTTCTTTATTTATTTGAGAGAGAGAGCATGGGAGGGGAGAAGGTCAGAGGGAGAAGGGAGCCCATGGAGCAGGAGCCCAATGAGAGACTCGATTCCGGACTCCGGGATCATGACCTGAGCCGAAGGCAGTTGTTTAACCAACTGAGCCACCCAGGTGCCCCAAACTTCCAGTTCTTAAGACCCAGATAAAACTGTTTTAAAATTTATTTTAATATTTAATTTAATGTTCTTTAAAAAACAAAACAAAACATCCTCTTCTCTTCCTACATTGACTAATAATAGCAACCCTTTATGGGCGAGTATCCACATGAGGAACATTTGATAGTACTTAAGAGAGACTTAAGTGAGATAGGATTCGTCCATCTAATTCCCTGTCAAGAGATTCCAGATGGGTTTTAATCAACACCCCTAAGTGGTTACAAATACACACACACACACACTCAAACATGCAGCCATTTAGATTAGTTTTTTCCAAATTTAGTAAATGACATTTTGGGGGTGGTTAGCATGGACAGGACAGCTACCTATTGAAGTGCCTGCTTGCCACTGTAGCTCCAAAGGTGGTCTGCAGCATTGGAATTCCCTCTCTCAAATCTATCATCTCACTCCCACACCTTTCTCCAGCCCCAGCTGCGTTAGGTACTCATTCATCCATCAGTTGAAAAACTTTCAGATGTGAGAGGGTGGATATCTCCAAATTAATGGAGAGGCACTCCCAGTTTGAGGAGTGACTCTCTTGGGGCTTCTCTTACTCTCTCAAATAGTGATGTATTGAAGAAATAGTCTTTATTTATTAACACTGCTGTACTCTAAAAGCACACACACACACACACTCTCCATCTAGATGTTGGAGATAATACTGATTGGGAGGAAAGGGTCCTCTCAGCCCCACAAGCTCACAGTTCCCTGAATTTGTTGTTAAAACTTGTAGCCACTTATTTTTCAGCAAATATTCATTTTCAACTAATATTCAACAATATTCAACTCAGCAGTAGAAGCTTAGTTGATCACAGTGAATAAACCAGACAAACCCTCAATTGTTAGTACCTAGCATTTTATCAATTGTATAGTTGGTGATCAATAACTATCTGGGAAATGAAAGCAGACAAATTACTTGATGTACAATGGGGGTAAAATAGACAATTTTCTTACTCTTGTTAAAGAGATTGTTAAGGCTTCAATTTAAATGAACTTTCCAACTTCATCGTTAATTTCACTGGGTTGCATTTGCAACTCAAAATAGCCCATTTATTTTTTCTCATAGTAAACCTAGGATAGGTTGAAATAACACAAAATTTAACATCTCAGTACCTTGAAATAATGACACTCAAGTTGCATCCATTATGGGAACAGAAACTCCACTATGTAGAATGTCACTTGTCAGGGTATCTGGGTAAAAGGAGAGCTGAGAAGTCACCAGCCAGAAATTAAATGCTACACCCTATGTGCTCACAGGCATTTGGGCAGTAGCATGACCCATAAATTTGCAAGAGGAGCAAGGATGGTAATATTCCCATTTACCATGAAAATCAAAGAACAAATGCAATGTTATTATTAAATTAAATTTCCAAGAGGCAAATCACCATCCTTGAGTTCTAATCATGACCCTCAATCTTTCAGTGACCTCTCTTACAGGCTTTTCTGACAGTCTTATGATCTACATTATGCTGTAGTAAAATCAAACATTAAAAGATCCTGCCAAAAAACAAAACCCCCAAAATCCCTTTGCCTGAGCCATTCCCTCTGTCTGAACTAATCATCTGTTGGGTGGAATACAAGATACTCTTTGAAAATGATAGGATTTTGAAATCCATTTGAATACAGGGGATCTAGAATAGGATTTCTCAATCTAAGAATTATTAGATGTTTGACAGTATAATTTGTTGCATGGGACAGTTCTGTGCATTAGAGAATGTTTAGCAGGAGCCCTGTTCTCTACCTGCTAGATACCAACAGTAACCTCTCTCAAGTTTTACTAACCTAAAACATACCCAAATGTGGATAGATATCCCCTGGTGGGACATGCTCCCAGGGCACAAAACCACCTGTGCTTGAGAACCACTGACCTAGAAAAACTTACTGAAACCATAGCGACCTACATGTTATTCTCCATTGCAAACTCATAATGCCATTGAACAAATCTCTCTAGCCTTTCCATCTCTAAAGAATCTCATCCCTGAAGAATTTCCCATGTGTCTGCATCATTAGAGATCCCTTCCATTTCAGCAGCAGACATTAACTGAGCATGCCAGGTTGATAACTAGTTTACATTTCTCAAGCAGCTACAGCAAAGTCTATTCTTTTCCTCCAGCTGAACCCCATGATGCTCTCCATTCCTTACAGGAGCCTGCATGGATGGCTCTTCCATTGGGAGAAAAGAAGAAAGCATAAGGTTGAGGAGAAGAATTCTTTAAATTAGTACTATTTAAGGTGAAAAGAGAAGTAATCTTGACTTAAAAGGTCTTAAACCTTATGGATATTTCTAACCGTGGCAAGCAGAGGTTCTGTAGGTAGGGCAAGCTGAAGACTTAGTACATTGGTCTAGCAATATTAGTAATCTTAGGTTCTTTTCATTCCTCTTGTCTGGCATCCATGAAGTTGGATAGATCTTCACACTGGGAATAGGTGGCTGCATTAGTTTTAGGTGACCTGAGATGGCATAACAAGATCCAAGCCAGAAGTGAGTTTGTCTCTCTGTGGCAGTGTTAGGAGAGAGAATACTTTTTCTGAGAATAGAGGTTGCTAGACTGGGAATTAGAAAACCACGTTTACTCCCAATGACTCCAAGCATTGGGGCAAATGTATTATTAACTGTCGGCTTCAGTTTTTTAGATGAAATGATCTTAAAAACCCTCATCCACTTTGCAACTTTATGAACCTCTATAAAATGTTTGTTTGTTTGTTTATTGGTGTAAATATGTAATTGGAATCTGAAAGTTGAATAAGCACTAAAGTACGTTCACTTTCCTGTTGGAGAATGAAATTTATCTCTCTTCAGATGACTTCATTGTTAAGTTTTGCTTTACTCTCCTCTGGAAAGTGAATGACTATAAGAGCCTGGAGGTGTTGCTGCGTGGAGGGAGGGAATTTTCTCTCAGTCGTTCTAAGGTCCCAGAGGCACTACCCTTCTCCAGCTCATCCAATCAATAGCCAGTTAGGGCTGCGGAGAAACAGTGAGTAAAAATTATGGAATCGATCTGTCCTGCCCCACTTGGGCCATCATTCACTCTTTGCACTTCCGAGGTTGTGAAGGGACCACTCAGGTTAATGGAAACACAGTGGCAGACCTGATCCTGCGTTTTCTCATTTCTCCTCTCTTGCCCTGGAGTGAATGTAGAGGTCTAAGAGTCAGAGAGGCCAGGAGAATCATGATGGAAATTCCCATCTAGACACCTTTCAAAATTCACCAACTCTAATAACACTAATCTATTTACTAAACTAGGGGAAAAGAAACATAACTTGGGGAAGTGAGAGGAATTTTTATCCTGCCAAATAAATGTGGTACCTGGCCAAAAATATGAAGGGCATTAATTAAGGAAAGGGAAACCTACCCCACAAAATGGAGATTACAATTGTTTTGCAGTGAGTCTAATTACTGATATTTTCAATGCACTTGAGTATTATTTACTTTTAAATGGTCCTCTTATGAAAGCTGTCATTAAATTAAAATATTTAACACCTTTTAATGATTACTGAGAAACACCTGTTAGTTCTGTGCAAATATCGAATACCAGGATACAATGGAAAAGTTTTAAGTGAATTTAAATTCTAATATTAATCAGTTATGTAATGTTGAGTAAGTAATTTAAAAATTGTAGGTCTTTTCCCTTAAGTCAAAGATAAAGTGAATTGGTTAGTGTAGAGTCTCTCTATGATCTTTTCTGGCTATAAAATTCTTAATCTATGATTATTTGATTTGCATTTAAAAGGAAAGCGGATTATGCCATTTATCCGCAAGATTAGGCATAATAAAACCCTGGTTAATTCCACGTTGTTTTGCGGCCTGCAACTCAAAAGAATAAAGTGAAATTTAAAATTGTTTTCAGTTTATCTTGTAATGATGCACAAATCAATTTAAAAAACACCAATTTTTTTTTTAATCTTTGAGCGTAAAGTTCATGAAATTTTTTAGGGATTTGAACAGAATTTGATCAAAGTAGTCATCTGAATGAAGAAAAAAAAGGATAACAAAAAGTGAAGAATGAAGTATGTGTTATCATATGTTAAAATCAATTTATTTTAGCCTAATATTCTACCGAGGCCACAGAATGATTGATGTCCGCATCCCAGAGTGAGGTGAGAGACAATCGTGCAGAAGGAGGTTTAGAGAAGTGGATGTCTAACTCAGCTTCCTCGTTCACAATGAGGGAATAAAATTGGTAGCGTTTTGATTAGATAGGGATTTCTTTGGAGGATGCTGTCTGTAGAAGAGGGACCGTGGTGCTTCTCACTCGGCAGCTGAATTGAAACTTTAAGGAGACTACTTACCTTAATGCATCCCCCGCAGTTTGGGAGACACAGTGGACAGTGTCTGACTCACACTCAAGAAATTTGAGGCATGAGAAACTGGTTGTTCAGTTTCTCTGACAGCAGAGGGATTAACCTGTGCTTTCCCATAGATTAAGGCAGAAACTGTCCGAATGTTTCCCTAGGACCAGATGCAGTCAGGCAAAAGGACAATATTTGACTTGAAATACTTGTCTTTGACGCCCTCCAGGGGGACTATCCATAGGAGGTAGACGTCCCCAGGGGGGACAAGGGGACGAGTGTGTGGAGTAAACTACTGTATTTTCTAGGGTCAAAGAAAGGTCATAAACCATAAACCAAAATAGTTAACATCATAAAGGGAACTTGCACTGAATTATGCTCAGCTATAGTGGGGATCTCAGTACTAATATCTCTTTGAGTTCCTGATTTCAATTTTTTTAGATAAATATCCAGAAGTGGGACTGTGGATAATATGATAAATTCCATTTTTACTCTTTTGAGGAACCTCCATACCGTTTTCCATAGAGGCTATAACATTTTGCATTTTCACCAACAGTGTAGTGTGCAAGAGTTCCAGGTTCTCCACATCCTCACCAACATTTGTATTTTGTTTTCTTGATAATAGTTATTCTGATAGGTGTAAGGTGATATACTATTTTTTGATTGGAATTTCCTTGATGATTAGTTTCATATATCTGTTGGCCTTTTTTTTGTCTTCTTTTGAGAAGTGTCGAAATTCTTAGTCCATTTTTCTAAATGCAGTTTATTTTATTTTTAAGATTTTATTTATTTATTCGACAGAGAGAGAAAGCAAGAAAGCACAAGCAGGGGGAGCTGTAGAGGGACAGGAAGAAGCAGGCTTCCTCTGAGCAGGGAGTCTGACCCAGAGCTTGATCCCCAAACCCTGGAATCATGACCTGAGGCAATCCAGACACTTAACTGATTGGGCCATCCAGGAACCCTCTTGGTCCATTTTTTTTTTTTTTTTAATCATCTGAATGTTTATTTTAGCAGGGCTCCAAGATTTGACTTGGAGCTTCCTTGTGGCCTTGGAGCACAGGGAGATGCATGAGAGTCCATGTTCAATAAGGCAGTTCTTTGGGGCAAATTTTGCTTTTCTGATAACAAGACCTTAAAGAAATGTCTCTCAGATGTCCTCATAGAGAAGACTAAAGGCTCCTGGGAATTCTCCACTTCTGTGTCTGTGGAGGGAGAAGATTCTTCTGGTATTCATGTACTTCCTGATGTCAGGAGAGAAGGGATCATGAAACTAGATGGTGGGTGGAAGTCTTCCTTTCTCAGGGTAGATATTTTTTCTCTTGGTCCATTTTTTAATCAACTATTATTTTTTTGTTATTGAGTTGTAGGAGCTCCTTATATATTTTGTTGATTAGGCCTTTATCAGATACATGATGTGTAAATATTTTGTCCCATTCTGTGAGTTGCCTTTTCATTCCACTGGTAGCTCCCTTTGCTTTGCAGAAGCTTTCTAGTTTCTAGTTTGCAGAAGCTTTCTAGTAGTCCCGCTTAATTATTTTTGTTTTTATTGCCTGTGCTTTGGGTGTCAAATCTGCAAATCATTGCCAAAAGCAATGTATGAAACCTTTCTCCTATGTTTTCTTTTAGGAGTTTTATAATTTCAGTTTTTTAATTTTCATGCATTTAAATGTTAAGTTTTAGGTGTCCAAATCTTTAATCCACTTCGAGTTGATGTTTGTGAAAGGTGTAAAATAAAAGTCCACTTTCATTCTTTTGCATGTAGATACCCAGTTTACTTAACACCAGTTGTTGAAGAAACTAGCCTTTCTCCCTGTGTATTTTTGCACCTTTGAGAATGTGTATTGACCATATTTGTGTGGGCTTATCTCTGGGCTACCTATGGCATTCCACTGGTCCATATGACTATTGTTATGCTACTACCATACTGTTTTGATTGCAATAGCCCAGCAATATACTTTTTAAATCAAGAATTGTGATGCCTCCAGCTTTGTTCTTCTTTCTTTGGGGTTAATTTGGCTGTTTGTCCTCTTCTGTGGTTCCAAATTAATTTTTTTTTCTACTTCTGTAAAAAAATGCCATTGAGTTTGTTTTTTTTTTTCCTTTTAAAATACATTTCTTAGTCTCTTCCCAGTGTATGGGGATAAGCACGTTTTATAGTTTTTTCTCATCCAAAAAGGAGAAAAAAGTTCCATTTTCCATTTTCTCTCTTGGCAAATCTAAAAATATTTTTAAGGCTTTATATTATATTATATTTTGGTAATGTTTGCATTATGTTTAATTGTTCGTTGGATTTCTTTAACTTTTTCATTTTAATTCCAGTATAGCAAACATATAATGTTATATTTGTTTTAGGTGTACAATATAGTGATTTAACAATTTTATATACTACTTAGTGCTTATCATGATAATATTACTTTTAATTCCCTCACCTATTTTATTCACCCCCCAACCTCCCCTATCTGGTAACCATCAATTTGTTCTCTATGTTTAGGAGTTTGTTTCTTGGTTTGTCTATTCCTTTTTTTGATTTGTTCATCTATTTTGTTTCTTAAGTTATACATATGAATGAAATCATATGATATTTGTCTTTCTCTGACTGACTTATATCGCTTAGCATTATTCACTCTGACTCCATTCATGTTGCCATCAATCTGCCATTTGTTGTTGCAAATGGCACAATTTCATTCTTTTACATGGCTGAATATTATTTATATATATACATACATGTTAATATATATATTCTATATGTTATATATATTCCATATATATAAATATATATTCTGTTCATATCTATTTCATATATATTCATATATATTCACATCTTCATTTTGTTAGGGACTGCATTGAATCTGTTGCTTGCTTTGGGTCGTATGAACATTTTAGCAATATTAGGTCTTTTAGTCCATGGGATATCTTCCCAATCATTCATTTATTTTTACATTTCTTTCATTGATGTTTTGTAGCTTTTATGTCTTTCACCTCCTTCATTAATTTTATTTATAAGTAATTTTTTGATGCTATTATAAATGGGAATGTTTCACTAATTTTTCTTTCAGTTAGTTTATTGTTAGTATTTAGAAACACAACTGAAATTCGTATGCTGATTTTGTATCCTTCAATTTTATGGAATTCATTTATTTGGTCTAATAGTTTTTGTTTGTTAGTTTTTATAGAGTCTTTAGCACTTTCTATATATAAGATCTTGACATCTGCAAATAGGGAGGGGAAATTTTATTTGTATTTCTCTGATTTTGCTGCCTTTTATTTTTTTTTTCTTGATTAATTGCTCCAGCTAAAACTTGTACTACTATATTTAATAGTAGAGTGGACATCCTGGCCTGATATTGATCATAGAGGAAAAGCTTTTAGTTTTCCACCATTTAGTGTTATAGTCACCCTTTTCCAGTGTAGCAGAGAAGGGCTAGTTGACAAATCACACTCTGCTGCTTATGGATTCTTCTTCAAGTGACTCAAGTTACACTCGGATTTCATTGGTCAAAGCAAGTAACTTGTCACTCCTAACTTCAGAGGTGGAGGGTCATTTTTCTATAATGTGTTTCAGAAAGAAAAAGAAAAATTAAAATATTTATGAATGGTGCTAAGACTAACACAAAGTGAAGACAGAAGACAAGAAATTTGCTTTTTGAGCAATCACATAATCATATAAATAATGTGGAATTTAAATTACTCAATGTATGCATTTATTGTTATAGTACACACATTATAATTATACTTATTATTAATAACATTATCAAAGCGCCATTTATAGCCACAGTAACTGTGGCTACAAAACACGATATGTGCTGGTGGTATCCGAAAAAGATTCTTCACTGTGTATTTACTATACATGGTCCTAGAAAGAAGTATTGCCTCAATGCCCAATAATGAAATTATGCCTTTCTACCAAGAAATTTCCCAATGATTGTGACAAAAGTTTAAATGTGACTTTGAAAGAAGATTGCAGTGCTCAATGTTTTGGAAATCTTATCACATAATCATTATTCTCTCTTTGAGAGAAAGAGAATCTGAGCAAAAAAATTTATGAAACTGCAATTGATAACATTAGAAGTGAATCCACCCAACAGCAAATTGTACTTGTCACAGTGTGCCATGAGGATGAACACTTCAATGTTTGTACCATGGCTGACTGACTTAATATCATAGAATTGACTGGTAACCTAAGAATAAGAGACAGCAAAACACTGAAAGGATCTAAGTATCATCATCAAGCTGATTAACTGCCCAAGAATTATCATCTAAGTTTTGTTAATATTTCTATTCAGTAATTTTTGGACAAAACTCATTAATTTTTTTTAAAGGTTTTATTTATGTATTTGACAGAGATCACAAGTAGGCAGAGAGCAGGCACAGAGAGAGGGGGGAAGCAGGCTCCCCACTGGGCAGAGAGCCTGATGTGGGGCTCGTTCCCAGGTCCCTGAGATCATGACCTGAGCTGAAGGCAGAGGCTTAACCCACTGAGCCACCCAGCTGCCCCAAAACTCATTAATTTTTGAGAGACTAAAATTCCTCCTACTTATGTTGAAACCTTCAATGGTCTTTTCATAGGATCCTTCTTTTCTAGTTGACATATGTCACCTTCTCTAGGTGGGGATCCTGGTGATCAGAGCTGAAATGATGGGGGTACAACCGACTGATGATCAGTAGATGACTTTATTTCTTACAATCAGTTCTTTCATACTTTACACAAAATCTGGTTACAAACAGGATATAGATTTACATGCAGGACGTGAACTGTGTGTGAGATGTGAGCTATGTGCAGGGGAAGTGGGTTACAGGCAGGGAATCAAGTGTGACTAGTGAACAACGATTATCTCTTAGTTAAATGACAAGAGCAAGTTAAGGATTCTCCACATTTATCAGATCCATCTAAAGGAGGGCCTGAGGGGTGCCTGGGTGGTTCAGTGGGTTAAGCCTCTGCCTTCCTCTCAGGTCATGATCTCAGGGTCCTGGGGCCCTGGGTTCGAGCCCAGCAGTGGGCTCTCTGCTCAGCAGGGAGCCTGCTACCCCACCTCCCACCCCACCCCCGCCTGCCTCTCTGCCTACTTGTGCTCTCTCTCTCTCTGTGTCAAATAAATAAATAAAATCTTAAAAAAAAAAAAAAAAAAAAAAAAAAAGGAGGACCTGAAAGCGTTCCAGGGATCCTCCCATGTTTATTACAGGCATCCGCACAGGAAGACTCTTGCCCTCCATTTCCTGGAGTTTTCTCACAGGATCTGACATGACCCTAGTCACATTGGCGAAGATCCTGGTTGTGATCCAACAGACCTATAAATGTTAGAACCCCCAAAGTTTTATCTGAATTGGGCCTTTTTGTTTTTTCTGTCTAAATACACTCCCAAAGGACCTCATCAGCCATGGCTTTGATGACATCCGCATACCAATGACTTCTAAATCTGTACTCCAGGCTGATTGCTCCTCCTATCTCCAGACTCAAACACCAAGCCCTATTCTGATATCAGTATGTAGATATCTAAAATATGTCTCAAATCTTACTTGGCTCATATGAATTTTCAGTCCTCAATTTGAAATCTTATTCTTTCTATGCTAAAGCTTCTATAAAAACAAACAAAAACAAATTTTCAGTTTTATAATGATCATACTAAAAACCTTAAAAACTTACTCTTGATTCTTTTCCCTTAACTCCTGTCTCAATATCTCAGACCCATTTTCTTTTTTTTAAAGATTTTATTTATTTGAGATGGAAATAGAGATAGAGATAGAGAGAGATAAAGATAGAGAGAGAATGAGCAGAGGGGAGGGACAGAAGGAGAGGGGAAAAATAGACTCCCTGCTAAGCAGGAAGCCCCAGTGTGGGACTCAATCCCAGGGCCCTGGAATCATGACCGGAGCTGAAGGCAGACCCTTAACCGACTGAGCCACCCCCGTTTTCAAACTTTGTTCATTTTACTCTCCAAAATATATTCTATACCTGATCATATTTTTCCTCCTCCCAAACTACTACATTTTCCCAAGTCAATATTTTCATCCAGAACACTGTACCATTATCCCTGATTGCCTTCACTACCCCAACCTTGAGTTATTCACCATAGAAAGCAAAATGATCTTATTAAATTAGATCATCTCACTGTCTTGCTAAAACCATAAAGACTATGTATGTTCTGCATGTAGAATGAAACAAATAATTTCCTTGCCTTACAAAGCCCTATCTGACCTGAGCTTCCTATATCATCTAATTCTGTTCTTCCTCCTAAAACTCTACTTCACCCCCACTGACCTTTCTCTTCCTTAAGTATATCCGGCTTGTTTTGGCCTCAGAACCTCTGCAATTAGCTCTTCTACCTGAATTTCCCGTAACTAAATCTTAGATTAAAATACCATCTCCTCGGGACGCCTGGGTGGCTCAGTTGGTTGGACAACTGCCTTCGGCTTAGGTCATGATCCCGGAGTTCGGGGATCGAGTCCCGCATCAGGCTCCCAGCTCCACGGGGAGTCTGCTTCTCCCTCTGACCTTCTCCTCGCTCATGCTCTCTCTCACTGTCTCTCTCTCAAATAAATAAATAAAATCTTTAAAAATAAAATAAAGTAAAATGCCATCTCCTCAAAATTCTTTGATGACTTGAAGAAGGCAACCATCATACCACTGTACCTTAATTCCTGCAAACCTCTAAATAATACATAATCAAATTTATGTATCTTTATTATTCCCCTGTGAATTATTTCTTGGTTATCTTCTGCCTACTCTCATTTAAATACATATATATCTCAAGAATAGGGACTTTGTCTGCTTTACTCAATCTTGCAGTCCTAGAATTGAGAATATTATCTGTCTCTTAATAAATGTTTAGTGAGTGCTAGTTGAGTGAAAGAACTATAAATATATCTTTAGGCATGTCCCACTTTATCTGTTAGTAAAGATTGATTTTTTTTAAATGATGACTTTGAATTATATGACATAACATTATTTCCATTTGCAACTTACTTCTGAAAATTAGAATAAAACTACTTTCTTTTCCAAAGTGCTTAGAACTAACCATCTTTACCAGCATAGGCAATGATTATAACAAAGTATGTAACTGATTTGGAACAATGCTGCTGATGCAAATTATGACGGTATACTTTTAATTCTCATCATCATCTCAAAAGCATTTGCTAAAATATCCAACTTCCTGAACAGATATTCCTATCTGATAGTTGGTATGGAGATTTTTTGGAGTCGATTTCTCTTCTATTTTACTTCCTTTCTTTGATTCTCAGTGGATTGACTTTGTCAAGCTTCTAAGTTTTTATTACTCATAGTTAAACAGAATTGAGGCACGCTTCTATTCCTATCTTGAATGAATAAAATGTACATAAACATCTTCCCTTAGCTTTTAAATTTAATTAACATAATTTTTATTAAGCACCTGAGAAAGGTACCATGGAGAAGACAAAGATAAATCTTTGAAAGATAGTCTTTGCATTTCGAAATCTGTGGTTAAATGTACAAGATGCTGTGGGAGAAATGACTAGCTGCACATTATTTTCTGCTTTCTCATCCTTAAAAACAGAGACTGCCGCTTTGGGTGGACACTGTGACCTCTTGTCCCACATTCCTTTAGTGGAAATGATGTGTGTAATTTTCAGGTCTTGTCCCGTAAGAGATCAACATGCAAATTTCTAGCTAGTTTCTTGCTCTTCCCATTTGGCTACTAAGATGAAGAAACTGGAGCTTTGACTTTGAACTCAGAGATGAAGACTGTGTGTTGCAGACGACAGAACTCTTCTAGTAGCTTGGACTACGTCCCTGTTACCCAAGAGAGAAATAAAAACTTTTTTTCCTTATTAAGATATTTTACTTTGGATTATTTTATTACTGCTGCTTAGACTGGACTTTAAATAATATAGTTCCCGGTAAACATATGAGTATGCTTATTTCCAGTTTCAAATACATGAATATAAATGAAATTTTAGAACAAAGTCTGGAAGTAGAAGATCACTTATAACATTTTACTATAATTCTTTTAAAGATAAAAAATAATGTTGAGTAAGAACAGGATGTGGCTGAAAATGGGTATAAAAGATCTTTCGGGGATGATGAAATTTACATAAATTTACTAAACATCCCCATTTAATTGTACCTTTAAAACAAGTGAATTTTTTTTTGCTAAGTAAAATATAATGTATCTTCATAAAGCTGCTTAATAAAGCAATGCTGTGCTTATATACTAATAAGGAGAGGCAAATTAAGGTATTTTCATGGTGTACTTTGCTTTATTTAAATATATTAACAATATTCTGAGAACTTATTCCTACAGTTAATGCATTTAAAAATCTGGAAATAACTATAAGGTAAAAATTGGAGATATTTTTCCCCCAAATGATAACACTAATGCAGAATCTTTATTTGCATGATTTTTCCATTGGGAAAAGCCACCTATCCTAGCATGAATGCATCTCTATCATATATCTATACTTACTTACTCAGAGACTAACTACAATGATTTGGATAAACAAAGCTACATTAATTCCTGTACAAATCTATAAGACCAGACATGTTTGAACAAGGAATAACAGTAATACAGCCTGGTGACATTGATATGTAAGATGAACAGGAACATCAGATTAAGGCAGGAATAATAAATGCTTTAAAGATATAGTTAGATCTACATGCAGACAATGTTACTTTATATGGATTTCAAGGAAATTATAAGTCAGTAGGAAACTTTACAATCAAGTATAGGTTGGCTTTCTTGAAGTACAACCTTGAGGTAGGCTGTAAAGCAGAGAGAGTTTCAAGCACATATTCTTTTTGGTCTCATCTATATACACACAAGTGAAGTCACTGCTGATGCTGGCATCTTTGATCATTATGAACCCTGTCATATCCTACCAGAAACTTCCCATAATGCTCAACACTATCCATACGCTTCCATTGAAACCTGTGATTTTAGAATTCTACTTTTCAAGTTCTATGGTAATGATGCATTATTTCCCAATCATATCATAAGCTCCTTAAAGACAAGGAAAAATACAATGGGGAGGGTATGTGCAATGGTGAGTGCTGTGAAGTGTGTAAACCTGGCGATTCACAGACCTGTACCCCTGGGGCTAATAATACATTATATGTTTATAAAAAGTTAAAAAAAATTAAAAAAAATCAAGTTCACTTAAAAAAAAAAGGCAAGGAAAAATATGGGTTTTTTTTGTTTTTTAAAATACTTTATTTATTTATTTGACAGAGATCACAAGTAGGCAGAGAGACCCACAGAGAGAGAGGAAGGGAAGCAGGCTCCCTGCTGAGCAGAGAGCCCGATGTGGGGCTCAATCCCAGGACCCTGAGATCATGACCTGAGCTGAAGGCAGAGGCTTTAATCCACTGAGCCACACAGGCACCCCGGAAAAATATGTTTTAATTTTGGAGTCCAATATCTAACAGAGTGCATGACAAATAATATGTACTTGGTAAATGCTTGTTGGTGTTGCATGAATTTTTATGACCTTGAAGCAGAAATGAGCACCTCTGCAAAATGGATATTTCAATGGAAACTTATCTCAATTTGTCCTACCTTAATGCACAAAAAAACCCCCAAATGATATAAAGATTTTTTCAAAATTATATTAAAAAAAACTTTGAGGGGCGCCTGGGTGGCTCAGTGGTTTAGCCTCTGCCTTTGGCTCAGGTCATGATCCCAGGGTCCTGGGATCAAGCCCCACGTTGGGCTCTCTGCTCAGCAGGGAGCCTGCTTCCTTCTCTCTCTGCCTGCCTCTCTGCCTACTTGTGATCTCTCTGTCAAATAAATAAAATCTTTAAAAAAAAAAAACCAAACTTTGAAAGCTACACATGGGAAGTTACCTACACCTTAAAGAAATAAACAATGAAATTTATTCCTTATCCGATATTCAGAATCTAAATCTACTTTCCAAAAAATATCTACTTTTTATCATTTAATAACATACTAATATTTCTTAATGGCTCTACTCAAACTTCTGGATTTGATTTAGCTACAAATAGAATAATTTCTACTGATCTACTACAATTTTTTTTTTTTTTACATTTCTATCCCGATTTCATCATGGATCAATATGTTCTCTAGCTTGTCTTGATATAGAAAACTTGATTTTACCAATTACACAAGAGATGTGAAGCGTACACATTCATGTGTGAGGGTCAGGCATGGGTACATGCTGCCGCTTTCCTTATTTGCAAAAGCTAGTGCTTTGGTTATGAATGAAAGCTGTAGAAAGAGTGTGGATAATTCAGTGAATAAGATGACAGTAGCACATATTGATGATGGGGTGGTAGCATCATCCATTCCAATGAAGAATAGAATTTTTATCAATGTTCTTTGTCCCAGAGTGGCACTTCAGAAGTAAATCATATCACTGATTATAGTCTATAAAAAGATTTTGGACTGTTCTAATGGAAGCAATTATTTTTTTCCTGGTTCTTCTGTGTAACAGAATTCAGAAATACTGATTTTCAGTCATATTAACTTAGAAATAATATATGTTCAGTTAAGTTACAGCTCTTGATCATGTCACATGAATTCCATACCATAAATTACAGAATATTGGAAAGATTTGCCTGCTGTTTATAAAATTCAATACTGAATTACAGGAAAAATACATTTTGTTTTCATTGAAAATTTATACTGTTTGAAACAAATAATACATTTTAATTTCCATAATACAATCTGGGACCACAGGACATTTGAAATATGACCTTGGATTATACAGAGCAGGTAATTGAGTACAAAGTCTTTTCCCCATTCCTTTAACTCACTGGGGATACTTTATTGTTACTTTGAGTCTTAGTAATATCTGAAATTTACCTAACAACCAGTTCCCCAACTATCAGTAATTGACACCAAGCTACTCAGACTCCAGAGATACTTGTATGTACAGGAGGCTAACTCTAGTTCCTAAGAAATACACGACATGCCAAGAAAAAAGTTATTATGCAAGAACTGGATACAATGAAGCCAAAGAGATTGTATCCTTACTTTGAAATTAGTAACAACCAGTTGAAGGAATTTTTCCCTTTCCTGTCAGCTTCTGTGGCATTGTAGGAACACTGTCTTGGACTATGAAGGTAGCCTTGATGAGATGCCTTAAGAACACTTTTAAACGTTAAATATTAGTAAAAACACCTGGGGTGCCAAGTCATAAGAGCCAACTTTTAAAATTAAGAAATATGGAATAGCTAATTGTGATCACAGTAAATTGTTCCCAGCTATTGCTCACTAAAAAAATGAACTGAACATTAGACAATCAAAAGACATGTCAGTTCTAAATTTCTACTTTCAGAGGCCATTCATATGAAAGCCTCAGACTTTAAAGTTCAGTCATGTCACATAAAGTTTTCCAGTTTTAAGTATACATTATAATCAAGTCATCTGATATTACAGATAGTGACTTAGTTCAACTGTGGAGAATAATGACATAAAACTGAAACCTAAAAGGAGTACTTAGGGAAATTTTTACAGCATGGATTTCTTGCTTTTCAGCAAGTTCAAGCTCAGTATGAGGTAAGACTTTGCAACTGAAAATCCAAGAACAAATGACAAACCATGGCGAAATCTGCAATAATCTAGATAGATACTCTTTAGCGGTAATATACCCCTTCCAAAGAGAGACAGTTTCAATCCAGCTTTATAACTGATGAGTGAGATACAACCAAAAAAGGGTCGTAAGGGCACAGGGAAAGATGTGTTTAGTCACTCTCAAGAGTTGAATTGTATTTACTAGCTAAGCACCTGTGAATGATTAATGAAGTAGGAGGAAGAAATACAGAAAGAAAAAAAGAAAACAATAGATGCTTTCTATCTCTCAGATAACAGAGAGGGAAAAGCAATACTCGTTGCCCAGAATGATATCACTTAAAAATCTCTTGGCATTCAGAAGTCAAACTCAAGAGGCCAATATTTATTTATTCACAGTATTTCAGTATTTAAATCACTTTCAGTATTTAAATCACTTTTTCTTCCTTTTTGCATTTGAGAGGAATTGCTTTCAGATCAAGGAAAAATATTTTCTCAGTCTAACTGAAATACGAAACTACTCTGATATTGTTTTCCCTTACAGAAATTAAAGGAAGCTTTACAAGTTTTGTTGCAACACTGAAAATTTAGATTTGAAATTCAAAACCACAGATGTAATCACAGCCAGACACTAATTAAGCATTGGGCCAAATTTGGTCCTAGAAATGTGTATGCATAATTTGTGACTTTAGTGGAAGTTGCCTGTGTGTTTTCAAGGGCATACTTTAGTCAAACATTTATTGAAGGATCCTAGGAGAAAGGCTGCCAAATAAACGTGGCACCTTTATTTGACCATATTTACTTATTTTTAAACATTTTCTTTTTGATTGAGATATATTATTGGTAAAACTAGTCATTTTTCTATTTTCACGTTCACAAAGCCAAATGTTCTTTATAGTCTTTAAGTTTTTTACTGTTACATTAAAGAGGCTAAACACAAAAGAGATACATAATCCTTTCCATGAGAGTTTTTAGTTTTTAAGTTCCTAGTATTTCTAGGATTGTCTTGGGGTGGGTTTTGGTGATGGAGGAATGTGTGTGGGAGGGAAGGAAGGAGGGCATTCAGATTCAGCAGTTTCCCTAAGAAACCATTTCTTAGCAAAGTTGCTCCAAATATTTTATGGGACTGTTTTGTTTTGTTCTCTGTGGATTTTAATGTACTTTAAACTGTGTCTGAATGTGATTTGAGAAGTGTCTGTACTTGACTCTTATTTCCTTTCTCAGAGAAATTCTTCAGGTCCATGTAGGATTCTTGTTTCTGAACTCGAATCAGTTGCTGCTCTCCATGAGAGTTGCTTATAACTCTGGGAAGGATGCGAGCGATTTGAGTAAACTCAGAAGGCAAATACACATAATTATTAATGGAATTTGGCAAGTTTCTTCATTGCTTTAAATCTCACTTTCCTCATCTATAAAATGAAGATAACCACAAGTACTAATAGCATTGCTGTAAGACCAAAACAAAAACAAGGCAGGATATGTATGAAATGCATAATGCACTTTTACTTGCATATAATATGCTTTTAATTGTTTTTACTGTTCTTGTTCTGTCTTCTTATTCTCCTCCTATCAGTCTCCTCCTCCTGTAGCTTCCCTTCCCTTCTTCCCTCCTTCTTCTCTTCTTTTATGATGATGACATAACGATGATAATCTTAGATCAACAGACTATATGCCTTATATAATTCTCTACGTATTTTGATGTAGACAACACACAGAAAACTTTAAAACCGTGTTCACTGCCTAAAGTTTTTAATATAGGATGATAATGGAGTCAAATATTTTTTAGTCATTCTAATAAACCATGTATAAAAATGAATTCTTTCCACATTTAAGATTTCTGTTAAATGTCAGGGTTTTTATAAGTGGTAACCAGTGAGTCCACGATAAATGGTTTCCCACACATTTTCCATTCCTCATTGAGAGATTAATAGTCAGGTGGAATTCTGAGAGTCTCAGATGGTTAGGTGATATGCTTTCTGTAGAGCCTCTGTGAAAAGTCCTCTTTTCTCGGGCCAACTAAGAATACATCGAAAAGGCATAGTAAACAAGCAAGGGAGAACAGTAAGTTGTGTCCACACCAAAGGACTTTACCAGTTATATTTGGAATTGAGATTACCTGCTACTACTAGTAGAGCTTCAACTGATGAAGGGCCTCTTATTTTTCTATAGACACAACTCTGACTAGTTAGCTCTATTCATTTTGCTTTTTCCTAGAATTCCTCAGTATCCACACTACCACAACCATGATTGTGCATAGGGTTGTCTACTAAGGAAGAAATCACAGTTTTCCTTTCTCTCTCTAATTAGGCACTCTCACAGAGTATACTACAAGATGAAAGCCAGACACTAAAAGGCAATAATCATGGTGTACTTTGCCATAATCCTCTATCACCAGCACTCACCAAAAAAGTACTGGCTTTGGTATATACTACAATAATTTAATAAGGTAAAAATTCCATGTGCCCTGGATCAGGGAAGTAATTTCTCAAAAAGACAGGTTTTTAAATTATATTCCAAAAGTACAGACTATCAGAGAAACAGAGAAGAGCAAATTTAACAAATTATATATTCTATGTTCTGAATCAATCATGCCCATTGCAACTAATAAGTTCACAGTTCATTTTGGTCATAATCACTGTGGTCGTGGCTATTTCCTGAAAACGGCTCCTCCCTATTTAGAAAAAACAAAAGAAAAAAACAGCTATGATGTGCAAAGTAAAATCGTTCTCTTTTTTGCCAATGTGAAATTCAAAATTATGTCAATCACCAGCAGGTATTAATTAAATTAGCGCTCATTGGACCTTCGCACTTTTACACCATGGCTATAATATCACTTATTTTCTGTTGATGTTATAACACTGGTGATTCAGAAGGATGAAAGCAAGCGAGTGCCTGGCTCCATCCCTAAATGTCAACCGTTTAAGTGGTTTGACTTTTCTGTTCTATTTACTTTGGTCAGTGTAAATTTCTATGGGTTTTGCTGGTTAGGGGAAAGGGGATTTGAGGATCTGTAGTTCTTGGTTATTAATATTTGACTTTGTTAGTGCCATCTATTTACTATATGACTTGTGGAAAAAAAAAAAGAAGAAATCAGATATTCGTTTGCAGCCCTTAAAATGCATGGGTGTGTGATCACACGTCGGGCCTGCAATCTCTATATAATACTATTCTCTTCAGCCCCACATTTAAGTAACAATGGCCTTTGATTCTTTATATATTTTACTTTTCTAACCTCTGTACAAGTTTGTAGAATGAGGAATTGGCAATTTTTTCTTATTATATTATACCCAGAGTATTTAACTTTTTGCTTAAGAAATGTCACAATGTGTCAAAAGCAGGATCGATCAGTCCATCCCAAGCTTTTGTTTCAGACCCTACCACCTGCAAAATATCGTAAGATTCTGCACGGGGACCTCCACACCACCATCCTCTGAGCTAAGGGCATGGTCTAAATATTCCCTACACCGAACTCAATTCTACCACTGAATACTGCAGAAAACAACCCTGTGCAGGTAAACAAGATGTACTACCATACATTATTCAGTTCACGGTTGAGAAGCTCTCCTACCAAAGGGTCTAATTTCACTACTTGGAATGGGTCATGAGAGGTAGCATGACACAGACAGGTAAAGTGGAGCCAGAGGGACACATCCAGGGCTCCTGTGCTATTGAGTCATTCAATTTTACCAAATTACCCTAAATTGCCCCTGTACTTGCTTGGGTGATAGTGCCAATTCATGGACTACAGTGTATTAAAAGTAGTTAGTATTTCCTCTCAGCTCTGAACAGTGCACATTTATTATTTTTTAGTATTTCTCTGTGCACAAAGCAGAGAATCTGTTTTCTCTGTCAGTGAAAATATCCCCTTTAAACACACCCAAGTGCAATCCAGGACCTTTGAAGAGCTTTGGACTTCTTAGTCAATAGTTCAGCAGTATTCCTAGTTGGGTAATGTGATTTCTACAGAGTTCTACTAGGTCTTACTCACTTCAGTATCAGGTAAGAAATAATCATTGATTTCTCAAAGTTTGAGAACTGTCTCTTGCTGTTTGATCCCACATAATTGGCTAAAATTTCTCAGAATGAAACAGGTCTTGAATTTGATCTGGAATAATCGGTAGGGCTATACACATCACTTAAGACAAGAGTCCTTACCTTCTCTTGCAATGCTTCTTCTGAGGAGCAGTTATGATATTATGAATGCAGTACAGTAAGCTATTCTTAATGGTTATCAAGTTCAAACCTTGTCACATTATATAGGTATATTGACAATCATTATTTATTTTATTATTATTTTATTTTAATTCCAGTATAGTTAATATACAGTGCTACACTAGTTTCAGGTGTACAATATAGTGATTCAACAATTCCATATATTACTCAGTGCTCATCAAGATAAGTGTATTCCTTAATCCCCTTCACCTATTTCAATCATCCTCCCTCACCAACCTCCCCTCTGGTAACCATAAGTTTGTTTTCTACAGTTAAGAGTCCGTTTTTCAGTTTGTCTCTTTTTTTTCTCCCTTGTTTGTTTTGTTTCTTAAATTCCACACATGAGTGAATATCCAAAATATATAAAGAACTTATACAATTCAACATCCTTCCCAAAATAAACCCTTAAAAGACAGGAACTGACATTTTTCCAAAGAAGACATCCAAATGGCCAACAGACACATGAAAAGATTCTCAGCATCACTCATTGACAGGGACATGCAAATTGGAACCACAATGAGATATCACTACGTACCTGTCAGAACGGCTAAAACCAAAACCAAAAGAAACAACAAGGGTTGGTGAAGATGTGGAGAAAAAAGAACCTTCATGCACTATTGGTGGGAATGCAAACTGGTGCAGCCACTGGGGAAAACAGAATGAAGGTTCCTCAAAAAATCAAAAGTAGAATTATCATTTGATTCAACAATTGTACTACTGGGTATTTACCCAAAGAATGACCGTCATTCTTTCTAACACAGATGGTGTCAGGCTGGACTTCAAAATGAATGTAGAAGAGAAGCCTTTAGCTAACTCTAATATGGTGTCCCAATCCCTTGTGGACTATTGTTCTTCTACTACTTTTTCTGTAGTATTTTCCATATTGGTCATGGCTAAATAAATAAAGGGGAGCACTTTATTTAATCCCTGATAATGCACTCTTGGTCTCCATGAATATCTGCCTTATATGCTGGCCAGACGGGCTATCTTAAGGGAGTTACGAATACTCACTCTACTCCATCTACTATTGTTTCCTTTATCAGAGTTATGACACCCCAGAATTCTATATTGCTTAACAGTTAAATCCAAAAGGGGCTTGGGCAATTCCAAAGGTTCCATTTTATCAGGTCCGATTCAAACAGGGGGAAGGGCTGACTCAGTCCATTTTCTGCGGGTGTGACAAACGCAGAATCCCTCCCTCATACACAATATCCATTCCACTGACCGTGATATGATCATGGAATATCTAATATTTTCCCTAATCACATTTCCACTCACTCTCTTTTTCTACCTTCCTTCCTTCCTTCCTTCCTTCCTTCCTTCCTTCCTTCCTCTTTCTTTCTCTCTCTCTCTTTCTTCTTTCTTTTTTCTCTCTTTCTCTTTCCCTCAGAGTGCTACCTTCTTTTTGGGTAGCACAAGTCTTTTTCCCCATTCGTTAGCCCCATTCGTAGTCACTGATCTAGCAGATCCCTTGTCTTCTGAATATATTTTTACCCTTGCCTCTCTATCACCCACTCCAAGAGAATAGTTAATTACATGCTTTTGTATCTATCATAGTCTGTGTAAATGGCATTAAATTAAATGGTGTATCTTTCTGATCATCATAGACAAACCTGGATTGCTTTCCCCTATTCGCTGTTCAGAAAATAGTATTCCATTTGTTGGCCAAAGAGAGTATAGGGAAATTACTTCTCTTGGTGTAAGCTGCAGAAATTTACCTTAACCCATTGCAACACTTTAGCTATCAAACCATCTGAAAGCGTCTTTCCACAAAGGTTTTCAGCCACTTAAGGATGAGCCATAACCCAAAAAGCTCCTTTCATTCAGCTGCATATAGAATTAGTGATTTGCTCCCTGATCATTTACTCTGAGAATTCATGCTAGTAGGAATTTGTCAGGCTTGTGCTTGTATTTCTATACAAAGTGTCCCAGTCTTAACAGCATAATCTCTGGAATTTCAGTTCACCTGGATTGTGATTGACTACAATGTCTTTATTAAATCAAGAAAAAAAATAAAAGAGTCTACTTCTCCTTCCTCTATTCTAGTGTCTTCTTATACATGTCTAGATTTTTACCAGGACTTCTATCAGCAACCAGGGAATAGTATACCTTTATTAACTTTCTTTCTACTTGTATTCTTTATTCACTTACCCAATTTCCCCAAATCTAAATCTATTACCCCAAATTCCATTGTTAAGACTGTCCCCCATAGTTTGACTAAAAGTCTTTGCCACTCCATACCAAGAATACACAAGTAACTATCCCAGTGACAAATACTCACTATGTTTTCAACCCCTCTATTTCTTTTTTAGAAGGTGTAGGTCATTATAATGTATAGGTCTATAAGCTCATCACACCAACTCTCCCATCTATGCTACTACAAAATAGCTACATTGTCAAATCAGACTAAGGAAAAGACCATGGCTCTTAATCAGCAACAAGATCTACTAACGATTCAAAGGGTCTGGGTGAATAGCAGGACATTTTTCCCTGGAGGAACTCAAATTGTCAAATGCGGCTCCTCTTTGCTGCATCCTCCCACATAGATTCACATTTCCATTTGGGATTAACATATGAGGGTTATGAGTAATACATGCAGGAATACTGATCATAAAAGTTAGCCATGCTAGTTTTGGAAAACCCTTGTTTTGTATTCTACTAATTACATAGTTCATGCGACTACTCCCCATTCTCCACCCTTCTATGCTCCATAAACCATAAATTCTAGACAATTCAGACCCATCAGGTATATCCTCCTGAAACATTATAGGCAAGGATTCCTGTTTTTTCACTAGTGCGCTCTATGAATAATGTTTTCAGGGAGGTTTGTCCAAAGTAATGCTTCCTCTTGACCCTTCAAAGGCCCAAGAAGGGAAGGAACTGGCTATAAGCCTGATATTAACTCTTTCCTACCCATTACTGGATACCTGTAGACAATGGGGTTTGTTTCAGTAGTTTTAAAAGTTTTTATTAAGGGACGCCTGGGTGGCTCAGTTAGTTAAGCAGCTGCCTTCGGCTCAGGTCATGATCCCAGCGTCCTAGGATCGAGTCCCACATCGGGCTCCTTGCTCAGCAGGGAGCCTGCTTCTCCCTCTGCCTCTGCCTGCCACTCTCTCTGCCTGTGTTCGCTCGCTTTCTCTCCCTCTCTCTGACAAATAAATAAATTAAAAAAAAATAAAAAATAAAAGTTTTTATTAAGATTCACTTTGACCTTCTAAACAGAGGTCTCCATAACTAGGACAATTTCTAGATTAGGTAGCAATTTCACTTAGAATAATCTTACATTTTGTTAAAATATTTTGGCAACTAAAACTCCTGACTTAATAAGAGGCTTTGCCATTTGTGCCATAGTGAATAAATAAAACTTATTTGTGATGATCACTTTCTTTTTTTCAGATCAAATCTATTATGTTAAAATCCATTAATACTTGGTTATTTTTTAAGAAACACTTTTTCAATTGATAGCACAGTTCCAGCTAATAGATCATAAACTCTGGATTACTTGAAATCTGAATCACTATAGCTTACTGTACTAGTATTTTACCTTACTTCAGTCTTTGGGGATTAGTTGCTTTGTAAACATTCCTCATTCAGTGGGTTAAATGTGTATTAAGTGGCAGGATTTCCAAATTCTTTAGTGGTTTTTTCAGAGTGCCCGTGGCAAAACACTGGGCGCTTGAGATGCATCACAAACAAAACAAATGTAAAATCAAATAGAAAAGACTCTGAAAACCCTGAAATTTCCCAAACTCTTTTGATGATGACACCCGTTATACAGGCAAAATCTTTCAGCATCTTCCAGAACGAGCATCCTCTGTAGTAGGGTTTGGGAAGTGCTGGTCTATGGACTGATTTCAAACTTCTTCTAGTAGTCAAGGCTTTCTGACGCTCCAAATTTGTCTGGACAAGCCACACTCTTTTCCAGTTGTCTAGTCTCCTCCTCATTGTCTCCTGCTTGTCCCCTTGAGTCTGTCCTGCTTGTCCAGCCTCATGTTGTTGGCTCCTCTTCCCACTCTCTTCTTTCGGCATGGCTTGGTTATGCTCCTCCGACAGACCTCTCATTCATTGGCTTCATACTGTCCTTATGCCAGTTCTTGACTTGTTTTGATCTTAAATTCCTTCCTTTGTCTTTCTTGGCTCTATCCTGTATTAGATGCTGATCATCCCAGGTAGCTTTTCAGGTTCTCATGTGACCTGGCTTTTAACTTTTTTTTTCAGTCAGTTGAAGAGTTGAAGGCTTCGTTGTAAGACTGGGGGGCAGGGAGGGGGGGAGGTGGAGCAAGTTAGAAAGGAGCCACTAGGGTTTTTCTCTCTGCCCCTATAGCAATAGTTACATCTTCCCCACAGCTCTCTGACTACACAGGCCCTCCATGAATCAGCTTCTTTGGGTGGCTCTGGCTTCTTCCACATTGACTCTTTCCTTGGATGATCAAGAACAGGAGTGGTATCAGCTTCTTGCAATTGCAAATTTTGGGGTTGGAGATTCTCATGTATTTATCCCTTGTATGATAATCCCTGGCATGAAATTCCCTCTGTTTAAAGACTTGGAGTGATTTCTAGTCTCACTATTGTATCCTTATTGTCTAACATCAAGCATTGATTGAATTACCATTCTATCATTATCATATTCTATCTTTGCATTAATGTTTAAAATGTATAGTGTCTGTGTGTCCCTACTAAACCTTATTGTCCATGACAAAGACCTCATGGCCATACAAACTCTGTGTGTAGTGTGATATTTGGGGATATTTGCAACATGAATAGCTGACAATTACAGCCAAATTTTGCAATGAGAGGTTGAAAGTGGTCAAAATACTTTTAGCGATTCTGGTAAACTTTTCAGTCATTTTGCCTCAGTATATAACATGCACTGGGTCTTCTGCTTTTATATTGCCTACGGCACTTCTGTTCCCCTCTGTCCAGACGCCCATTCTATTTTAATTTAATGGTCACTCATTCCTTCAGAAAATCAGTTAATAAATTAATCCTCACATCAAATCACCTGGGAAGAAGAGTAGGGATGTTCTTATTTTGTCTAATCATTTCAAAGGATGTTGGCTCATTTGCCCTACTTGATGAATGACTGGCATTCATAGGAATATTAATTCTTCTCTGTACGATAGAGAGAGTAGAAACAGAAGACCAGAGGGGAAAGCCCACAACAAATACAATAACCATAATCATCACTTTTAGGACCTAGTAAGCAACTAATTGCCAGACAAAACTCAGCTTATCTCTGACTTGTCATCACTCTTTTCATCCATTCCTTTCTTCCCCCCAATTTTTTTTCCTCTGTGGAAGCCAGTATATCTACTACCTGAAATAGCAATAGGAAATCTTAAATCACACAAAAAAAGGGGGGTTTGGGAAGTGTGTATATGTAATGTAGATAGGAGTCAGTGTTATTTCCCCAACACATTCATTGTAATTTATCAGCTTTTCTGTTCTTTGTTGATGAAGGACTTAGAATTCTTTTGAATGGGACATATTTTTCTTCTGTTTGCTAAAGCATGTTTCTGGTGAGAAGGAGACTAAACACAGGAGGAGAATCAACGCCGACCCCTAAGTGGTTCGAAAAGCCCCGCACAGTTTTTTCCTCCCAAAGCAGCAGAGACTTTTCACCGGGAAGCCACTAGGTGGCAGCAGCAATGTGATAGCGCTGCTGTTCCTAAGTGGTACGAAGGTATGCTGCGAAGTTTTAGGTTTCTTTCTGGGGTTTTGTGCGTTTTGTTTTGTTTTTTTGCTTATTTTGTTTTGCTTCTTTAAAGAGAGTACAAAATGAAAACTTGAATTACTTATATAAAAAAAAAACGATTAAAAAAATAATAAAGCTTGGGTCGGATGTGTTCTGCTTTTGTGAGCAAGGACGCAATTGAGCAGAACTTAAATCAGGGAATCTCACTGTCTTGATGCTGCCAGACACTGAAGAAGCAAGAAAACAGCAAATGTGTCAGTGTTTCTCATTCAGACCAACTTTAGCTTAGGATTTAACACTCTGGTTCTCACATAATGAGGAAAATGGCAAGCAAATCACACCCTTTCTTTTTTTTTTTTTTTTTTCTTTCTGTATGGAAAGTTCTGTGTTAGAGCCCTACCTAGGTTCTAGCACCTTCGATTATATTCAAAGTAGTCCTAAAGTGTTTTACAAACCATTAAAAAGCTAGATGGCATACTAATGCTAAAGAAGTTTGTTTTAGTGAAGTAGGACAAACGAAAAATGTATACAAAATGGAACTTGAAAAATTTTCACATATGCAGTATTTTTTTTACTATGTGAATGTATGTATTTTCTAAATAACTCTACACGATATATATATGTATGCATATATATTCTAAACAAATCTCTATAAATATTCTAAATAAATATAAAATATATATATATAAGGATTCTAAAGGATAAGAATCACATACAACAAATTTAGTTAAACCAAATTGTGCTATAATTCCTGATGAGTTTTTTAACATAAAAACATAATTAGTAAACAGTGGACTGTGTATTTTATGTGACATGTTTGATTTCTTCAAAGCAAAATGGTTTAGAATTTGTTGAAATTATTTTGCTGTAAATCTGATTGAATAATGGGAATACACAAACACACAGATACACACAATACCTGGTGTAGTGTTTCATGAGGACTAAATCTTTTCCCCAAATTTCTGTGTGGAGAGGGACACAGATGTACAATGGAGATGCTGAATGTGTCACAATTTATCAAAGGCTACAGTGTAAAGAGTTTGTGGTTTGATGAGATGCTTTCTTAGCATTTCATAGAATATATTCATCAGTATAATGTAACTGTGAGAACAATAGGTGGGGATACCAAAATGTGATTTCTTGTCCAAACCTCTAAATAAATAACCTCTGTTCAGTTTCTTTTTCTGACACCAGTGTTCTATAGTAACTATAAGTTTGTGGGATCCAGAAAAAATATTAAGATTTAGAATGCCTGAGGAGAAGCTCCATATTCTTATTTTTAGTGAGATTTCTATGTAAATCTGAGGCTAGGTCAGTTGTGGGTACCAAAATTAAGATACCTTGCAGGAATGAAAATCTGATGTATCTGTCCCATCCCTATGGAGGTAGTCAGGTTGACCCATACCTCTTCATTCTTTAGGAGGGTAAAGGTAAAATATTGGCCACTGGCCCATTGTCTATCTGGTATTTCATTGAGTTATGGTGGACCCTAGAGTCTCCTCTAGCAGGATAAGTAATTCTTGTCTATCTCTGGAATGCCTTCATTCTTTCCTTCTCCTAAGAAGTATAACAGGTACAGGGGATATAACAGTAGAAATAAGAACTAGTTTTTTAGGGATGCATGTATAAGTAAAATATCAGGTTTTAATTTCATTTAGGTTTATACTAGACCATCTAAAAAGAAAACACGACCAGAACTGTCATTTAACTTATTTTTGTAGATTTCAAAATATGTTTGCTACATGAGGGTAGTCGCAATAACTCTCAAGTTCTTCATAGTTGCATAAATCCGTGGAACAGAACTGCTTAGAATAAGAAAGGAGTGGTTGCTTTTATCCTGTAGTTTTCATCCCCAAATAGGTTGCACAATGAGTGGCAAACATTTTCCCAAACTAAAGTTATTAGGATTACATTTAATTAATATCAGATACTCTTATTTAACATTTAAATGCACTGCCATCACATTAAGAGAGAAGTTTTTGTCAAAGAATTGAGACAGAGAGAAAGAGAGAGAAGTACGTTGGCAGGGGCTTTGAAATTGGCATACAAGGAACAGCCATGGAAAAACAAGTGATTTTCGTGATGGTTGTGAAACTCACATGGGTTCTCATTACCCTGTACATATTCCCTCACTCCTTAATGAAGAGTGCAATATACTTAAGCAGCAGGAGATACTTTTGATATCTATGCTACTTAAGGCAAAGTTGAATTAGCATAGGTGGGCAGACCTATTGAGATGGAAACCTAACCCAAATTAGGCCAAGCTCTTTGAAGAGATATGGAAATGAAAATGCTAAAACATTGTGAGAAAGGTGGATTATATTTTCTTGCTTCCTTCACATCTACTTTTCCTATGCAGATTTTAGAAAAATAGCAATGATTTAAAAGTTAAATCATCTTAATAACAGAAACATCACAGTGTATGGTTTGGTCTAGTGGACCCAGGGCTATATGGATGCACTCAGTTTACAACCTGAAATATGAAGACAGAAATGGGAACTCACACTTTACACATATATTACTGTAAAGTTTGTCTCTGAAGCAACAGACGTTAGTTTTTAAGATGTTTGGGACAATTTAATAGGATAAATCAACCTGTCTTGATAGGGAGTCACAGATTCTAAACCTTGCAAAACTCTGGAAATATTCTCCCATAGAATTTTAGGATTTTCAATTTAAGAAAAGAATATTAATGAACCAAGGAACTGAAAGTCATAAGCGGTTATTTAAGGGATGACATTTCCTAACTTCTGAGTTGCAAGTGTACAATTCCTTCAGGCTTGGCAATACTGACCAGTCTCTAGGATTCTCAGTTGTAGGTGTGAAGGAAGGAAAGATGTAAGGTGGCTGAACCTGCTCAAAGTTATTGGCTGGAACAACTGTAATAAACATTGCTAAGATGGAGCAAAATACACAGCATACCTGAAAAATATGAGTGAACATTGATCGACATATATTACATGTATAAATGGTATAAATAAAAAATACTTATACCCATCTACTCAGTGTATAACTTTATTTATTTATTTATTTGTTTTTGAGATTTTATTTATTTATTTGAGAGAGAGATTGCACTAGCAGAGAGGAGAGACAGAGGGAGAGGGAGAAGCAAACTCTCCTCTGAGCAGGGAGCCTGACCTGGGGCTCGATCCCAGGACCCTGGGATCATGACCTGAGTTGAAGGCAGACGCTTAACCGACTGAGTACCCAGGCACCCCTAACATTATTTATTTAAGAAATTGGGGGAAAGCACTTTATAACAAAATTTATAAGAATAATGTTCATTCTATTTACCACAATTTTAATGCTACATCTGCCCTGTAGTGGTATCTCTAGAAGAATATCTTGGAGTTCTTGAACTTGTGACTTTATGAATAAACAAGACAATTTGTTGAGAGAGAGACAATCCATATTGTGAACAAGAATTTCATGCATTTCAACTTAAATGTATTTATTAAATAATGTATAAGTAATATATTCCCTGACCTTAGACACTAGTCTTTCTCTCTCTCTTTGTTTTGTTTTGTTTTGTTTTGTTTGACTAACCATACCAGTGTGGTAACTACAGTTCTCCCTAATATTTTTTTTTAAAGATTTTATTTATTTATTTGACAGACAGAGATCACAAGTAGGCAGAAAGGCAGGCAGAGAGAGGAGGAAACAGGCTCCCCGCTGCGCAGAGAGCCCGATGTGGGGCTCCATCCCAGGACTCTGGGATCATGACCTGAGCCGAAGGCAGAAGCTTTAACCCACTGAGCCACCCAGGCGCCCCATCCCTATTATTTTCTTTGGGTAAGATTTAACTGGGATGTTTTTATAATTTTTTAATTTGTTTTTAATTTTTTAAATTTTTTAATAAACATATAATGAATTTTTATCCCCAGGGGTACATGTCTGTGAATCGCCAGGTTTACACACTTCACAGCACTCACCATAGCACATACCCTCCCCAATGTCCTTAACCCCACCCCCCTCTCCCGACCCCCCTCTCCCCAGCAACCCTCAGTTTGTTTTGTGAGATTAAGAGTCACTTATGGTTTGTCTCCCTCCCAATCTCATCTTGTTTCATTTATTTTTTTCCTACCCCCCAAGCCCCCCATATTGCATCTCCACTTCCTCATATCAGGGAGATCATATGACAGTTGTCTTTCTCTGATTGACTTATTTCACTAAGCATGATACCCTCTAGTTCCATCCACGTCGTCGCAAATGGCAATATTTCATTTCTTTTGATGGCTGCATAGTATTCCATTGTGTATATACACTACATCTTTATCCATTCATCTGTTGATGGACATCTAGGTTCTTTCCATAGTTTGGCTATTGTAGACATTGCTGCTATAAACATTTGGGTGCACGTGCCCCTTCAGATCACTACGTTTGTATCTTTAGGGTAAATATAACTGGGATGTTTTTTAAAATGGTCCCACTATGAGGCCAGTGAATTAAAATCTTAAGGATAGGTATCTGGAAAACTATGTATTTAGCAAGTGCATTAGGGAATATTTATTTTCAAAAAGTCCAAAATACTGGCTAAGCAAACAGTTCAGAGAGAATCTGAGGCCCACACCTGTACACCCTATTGTTTTTATCCTCCCAGCTACTAGCAGCTGAGCACCTTATCCAATTCTTTTTCTAATTTGGGGGCATCAACACTGTGTGTAAAATTGGTAAAATGCTATGTCCTGCTTCTCTTTCAGAGGAACATGGGGAACCCAAGGACTCTTCCAAGTTTGCCTTTCCAAAGACCACTGAAAAGACTGGCTGTCATCTGTTTGTAGATCCTGAGGGTTTCAGCCTCTCCTGTTCACCAAGCCCACTGTGCTCTGCTCAACTTAGACTTGTCCTGAGTATGGATAATTTGGCTTCCATGGAAGGCTGAATTTTCCTTAATATTAATGGGAAAGGTTACATATGCTGCAGCTTCTGGGCCTTTTACTTAAATGCCATGTGTCTGTGACTACATGTACCTCTTATGCTGATCATTTCTTCATGGAGAGGGATTGTTTTAATGCTTCCCTATTAGCGTAGTTCAAATATCTCCCTCCATACAGAAAAATGGAAAATTTCCCGCACTTGTAGATGCTGTTTTTGCAATAATGACAATTATCCTATGACCTTTTTAAACTAAATATGCTTCTATTGTTAAATGTGCTTTGTTCATCTCTTCTTTTGGTCATTAAAAACAGAACAAAACAAGACAAAAGAAACCCAAAAATGACTCTATTCATTCTTACTATGATAGACTCCCTCTTAAAGCTCTCACAGAGGCTCCCATCTCTTTGTCTCACTCAACAAAATCACAATTTTGTAAGTGTGTGGGTTTATTTAGCTATTGTCATATCTTAAAACCACTAGCTTTTAACCTACACAATGGTAGAAACTATGTCTTTATTACTTTTATTTTTTTTTAATTTATTTATTTGTCAGAGAGAGAGGGAGAGAGAGAGAACGAGCACAGGCAGACAGAGTGGCAGTCAGAGGCAGAGGGAGAAGCAGGCTCCCTGCTGAGCAAGGAGCCCGATGTGGGACTCGATCCTAGGACGCTGGGATCATGACCTGAGCCGAAGGCAGCCGCTTAACCAACTGAGCCACCCAGGCGTCCCTCTTTATTACTTTTATAGCTTCAGTGTCTCTTGGAGTTTCAGGAACATGAAAATATAATTTCTAAAATGTCATAATAACTATTACATGTTTTCAAAATGTCAGGAGCTCTGCTAATGGTTTGACATGAATTAACTCATTTAACCCTAAAAACAATCCTACGAAATCATTGCTATCATTATGTCCATTTTTTTTTTAACTGATTAAAAACCAGAGGATCAGAGATGTTAAGTGACGGGTTCAAAATCATATATTGTCATGGGGTAAAATCAGGTCATCTGATAGTAGAAATATTTACTGGGAAAAGTGAATAAATGAATGAATGAGTGGCATTTTCTTCTCACTGCCAAAGATTAAATGGTCTGGATCTCATAGGAAATTAGATCTGATGCTTCTCTTCAGTTGCAGTGGATGTTATTAAATTTGATGCTATTCCTACAAGTATACTATTGGTTTATGTATTACTATTATCTAATTACCTTCTAATTTTAGACATGCATAGTAAACTGTTTTAGAAAAAGAAATGATTAAAGAAAAACTCCTAATACTGGAATGCCAACAGTATATAACCTCTGAGATGTATTAATTATATCTTGCTGAGTGTACAGCTTGTGAATTTCTCACTAATCCCTATGATTCCCATGAAAGTTTCTTTACTTAGGAGAAGAAACATTGAGGGGATGTTTTTTAGATGTCTTAAATCCAAATGAGTGCTCTGTATTTATTCTAGCAATTTTAAGGAACATATATGTTATTGCTTTAAGGTTTTTTTTCCCCCCTATTTTCCCAAAGAATGGATAGGAATAACTCACAATGAAGTGCTAGATGGATTTTAACTGTTATTTTTGGATTAGGTGAACAACCAGTATAAATATTTTCCTTGTTTTAAAAGAATTTTTTTTTGTAAGAAAAACATTTCCAGGTTAATTTCTCTTTTTTAATGGAAGATTGACTTGATTGGGCAATCTAATTATCTTCTTACAATTCCATGGAAAATGTCAAAATTTTCAGTTATTAATCTGCACAACCTTAGATGTTTAAAGTGTATGACCACTTAACTCTTAATGAGTTTTAATCTAAAAATTATCTTAAGGATTCAGTTAGTGTACACATAAATCCATTTTAGTATAGTTTTCTGAAGCCAAATTATGTAAATAATTTTGGGACAAAAGTTTAATTATGAATGATTCATAATGGGGTAAACCGAATACAAATTGAGATGGCTTAATCTCATTAGTTTCCTATGCCACCTACAATAGTGAAATTCATCAAATAATCTCCAGGTCTCTATTTGTTTTTGTGCTGCATTAACCTAAAATATTTTACTTTTCACTGGCTTTTTTTGTTTTTTTTATAACTGGCTTCCACTTTTCTTGGTTTAATGTAGGGCATTCCACACTATTCAAGAAAACAAGACAGACTGAGATATACATAGGTTTGTTATATTATAGAATCTTTATATCCAAGGAGTATCATTCTCAGATTTGAGTATCTGCAAGCAATCAGAGATCTGTGGCCTAAAACCATGGTGATTTTGCTAATTTTGCTAACCATGAGTATTCAGTCTGATATTCAGAAGTAAGTATAGCAAACCATACAGCATCTTTAGATAATCACAGTTTCTCATCTCTTCCTATATTGCATGGAAAAACACTTTTCTGGAGGTGTGTCTTCATAACATCAAGAGTCAATAAAATTCAAAAAAGCAGAATTTAGTTGTTATGATAATCACTTTCTAAATAGCAAAAAAGGGCGAAAAACATTTTCAGAGTTCTCCTTGGATTCAAGAGGTAAATATATTGAAGCACTGAACATATTTGATTTAGTGTAAGTTACAAACAGCTCACAAAACAACTGCCTGGTCAATTCATTTCAGCTGTAATCGGGCAATGGCTGCACACTTACACTTTGCTGACTTGCCATGAAAAATTTTATAAGCAGCTGGTTCAGTGAAAATCTTGCACTGATGAGCTCTCCAGGACTTTTAGTATGACCAAGCACTTTATCAACAAAGCACTCTGAAAGGAAATAGATGGCCTGACATGCAAACTTGTCAGAACAAACAGAATGAAGGGGGACAGCATGGTTTAGTTATAAGGAGGATGCCTGACAACAGGAGGAACATCGCGTACTTTATTTTTCTCAGCTTTATAAGGCATAGCTGTAGGCCATCTTTCCATGACACATCAACTTCTGGCACCAGGGAAATAATATGTATGAGTTTAAAGAGATGTCATGATTTGACTTACAGAGCTGAGAAACTATCATTGTTAAGAATCTGGGGGGAGAAAAGGAGCCAGAGTCATTTAACACTGCTAGCAATCCTGCTCTCATTTGTTCCAGGAAGGGTGTCTTGGGGAGGCAGAGGGCTCTGAAGAAAATCACTCTGAGGAGCACATTGTAACTGGGGTTGTGCAGTCCAGGCTGCCTATCTGTTCTGTGTGGTCCATCGATACAACCCAATACACACTCTTCATCAAATATAGCCATCTCCTGTCTTCACAAATTTCTCTCTTGATTTACTCGTCCGCTCCAAATATACAACGTCTTCTTCTGAGGTGTAGTCTAACGATTCACCTTATTTTCATTTGTCTTCTTTCCTTTCAGGTTCTCTTTGAGTTTCTCTTCTCTTACTTAACTCATTTACATCTCTCTGTTTTATCATTACCTTGTTATATTGCTTTCTCCTTCCAATTAAACTGCCACTTATCTAATTAAACATTAACAAATTAGGAGTAGATTTGTATGTATGTGCATGCATTCCAATTGACTGAACTCAGTTTAGTAAGTAATGTATTCATTGTTTAAACATCTTTTACATAAATATAATGTTCATTAATTCACCAATATATATAGAGATTATTTACTATGTGACAGTAATTATTCTTAGTATTAGGGATATTATAGTGGATAAAGTCCCTATGTTCATGGATATTGCATTCTGGTAAGGACCTTAGACAAGGAACAAATCAATATAAAACATAATGTCAGTACTAATGAACAGCATCACTGTAATGGGGGTTCCTCCTTTGGTTAGAGATAATCACGCAAGACTTCTCTGAGGAGGTGATGGTTGTTCAGAATAAAATATGCAGGCTTTCAATATCTAGCAGAAGGGCATTAAAAGTGAGCATTCTGGGAAAGCAACATGCCTGGGTCAAAGTGAGAGAGGGAATGTGGGATAGGAAATAAAGTTGGAAAGGGAACTGGAGTTCAGATCACATAGGGCCCTGAAAAATATTGTCTTTGGATTTTATTATAAATGAGATGGGAAGCCAAGGGTTGGTCTAGATCAGAGGGTTAATATGATCTAATTTTTGTTATAAAGGGATAATTCTGGATGCTTTCCTGGGATGAATGAGAAGGCAGGGAGTCTACTTAGGAGGCTACTGTGGTGGTTCTGGTGGTAGCTGGTGGGTTTGAGGCTAGGCTGGCAGCTTGTCCAAGTGCAGGAGAGGTCAGATCCCAGACTAATTTTGAAAAAGGAACATTACAAATTTGCTAATAGATTTTATGCAGAGTGTGAGAGAATGAAAAGCCAAGATTTTCAGTCTGAGCAACTGAAAATATGCACTTGCTATTTAATAAAATGATGAGAGCTGGGCAGATGAGGCTTGGGATGAAATTTCAAGAGTTTGGGTCATTTTAAGATTGAAACATCAATAAAGTGTTCTAGGCAAGCTGTTATATATGGCAACAGGTTATAAAGTTTGCTTTTCAGTAAGTGGTCAGGTAATCATTGCTTTCTAACTACCCTGCTTCTCTAGAGAATTAAAGACACATGCTTCTGTGGTCTATAGGGAAACGAGCAGTTTTTTCTCAGCGATCTTGCAGATACTTACATTTATTTGTACATGCACATATGCAGGGAGAATTTTTCAAATGTGTCTTTAAAAGGTTTTCGAATTCTAGATTATACAACTAAATCATTTTAATATTACACAACCAGGCCACTCTTACTAGTATTACTGGTGTCTCCTCATATCTTTTTCTCTAAAATTTGTGTCTAAATGTTCAAGCAAAATTTATACTAGTAAAATAGGAAGCACACCGCTGAAAGTTTGATGAAAGAAATCAAGATTTGCCTTGGGACTCCGTTTACTTGACTTGGTAAAATACTTCAGTTCTGGGGATTAAATAAACTGCTGAGGATACAAGAGTGACACACAGGAAGACTACAGGGTAGAAATTAGGAGGTTTGGCCTCTTAGATTCTTGGATTTACCTTCAACAGTTAAATAGGGAGGGTGACGCCATTCTTAGTGCTCAGTTTTCTCTTCTGTAGGTTAAAATTGTATCTATTCCATTCTACTCTATATCTCAGAAAAAAAAAATAAAGTAATGAAATCAATGAAAAATTAAAACCACAAAATACATACCATTAACCATACCATAACTAAATAAAGATGGAAGAACTATTCCCTTTTTAAAAAAAGATTTATTTTTTTATTTTATATATATAGAGAGAGAATGCAGGCACACAAGAGCAGGGAGGGGCAAAGGGAGAGGGAGAGAGAGAGAGAGAATCTCAAGTGGACTTTGCACTGAGCCTGGAGAGTAGACCCCCTGGCTTGATCCCACAACCCTGAGATCATAACCTCAGTCTAAACCAAGAGTTGGGTGCTTAACCAAATGAGGCATCCAGGCACCCCACTCTTCCCTTTTTCTAAGCAACATTTCAGAAGAATGTTAAAATTATCCATCGAGTCTTTCCAATAGCTCACTCTTGCCCTGAAAGAGAAGAGCACAGAGCATACCGTTCCTGATCCCTTATCATATGTAAATCCCTTTATCAGCTGTTTGGAAAACAGAGGTTGAATAGGTGTAGCTCCTCCCAATAAGGAGTTAACAATTTAAGGATTTAAAACATTTGGATATGTGCACAAATAACTGTGATATAAAGTAATATGAGGTAAATGCCACCAAGTGGGACAAACAAAAAAACACCAAAGAATAAAGAGCAATTTAATATCCTCCCTATGCCATCTTATAATTCAGAAGAAAACAAATAAAAACATTATCCAAAAATAATGTCTAATAGGCACTCACTTTCCTTCCAGGAACATGAGATTTGATTACCATCTTTTTAACTTATATGAAGACAAATGTAGCCTATGGTCATAAAATTGCCTGAATGTTTGAGGAATCCATCCACATTATTCAATGATATTACATTCCATAGTAGTATATCCCATAGGTTGATTATGTTCTTTGTTATACCATTTTAGTTTATTTGTTCCATATTTACTGCCCTTCAACTCTAAGTATCCTTTTCCTCTCTTATTACTATAACATGGTAATAGGCACAATTGATTCATCAGCTACCATTACTCATTTTAAAATGCTGGTCTTTTGGGCTGTATTGACTTATGTTTTCTCCTCTGTTATAGAAATGAACCACTGCTATACCCTTGGTTAAATTCATGGCCTCGCTAGAGTCCTCTGAATGGAAATCTCATACTTAGGGGAGTATAACTGAAATAAAAACATGTCCTTCCCACACAACCCATTGCAGTCATTCTGCTTGCCTTCCTTCACCTCTTCTGAATGCGTGAAAAACATCTAGAAACTGATCCCGTTGTTTGGTCCTTGAATACAAGGCAAGTTGATGTTATTTTCTTGATAAATAGTAATTAGTTCTCAGAAGCCTTCTAGGTATTTAATGAAGGTCAAAAATAAAACAAATCTATTAAGTACAGCTCCAAAGCGGTGCTGGAAGTCAATTAGAAAATACTTACATAAACTCTTTTATTCTGCATTGGTTTATTATCTTCATAAAATTATGTTGGATGCTCAGAAGCACCATACATAACTCGGTTTTTGAAATCCAAAGGTTTGAGTAGACTGTTGTATTACTACTGATGTGAACTTGGGCACACTAACCTCAATGTGACTCAGATTCTCAAATGAAGAAATAATACCTATCTCCTGGAGCTGTGGTAAGGACTGCGTGAGTTATCATGAGTTAAGTGATTAGAAGAGGGTCTCAGTGCATATTGGTTGTATTTAATATTGTTGAAGTAGAAGATTCCTATTGGATGTTGTGAGAACGAATATGGTGACAAGGTAAGAGATTCATTTCACCCACTTAACTGCCCCTAAAGTCATCTTGGTGAAGAAGTAACAAGAACATTTACATTTCAGATATAGAGGTATATACCCTATGAGTTAAATTAGGAGTTGTATCTAGGAAACTGAAGTAAATGTTAAAAATATACATTAAAAATGATGTACTGTGTAAAACCAAGTGGGACACTAAATAGATATACAAAGCAAAATATTTACATATACCATATGAATTTATAAAGTAAATATTATTAGGTTGTAAAAATACATTAAAGTTCATTAAAGGTACTCTATTTTAAATGTATAAAATATAGGAGAAAGTACAAAAGGAAAGATTTTCTATTATTATACTATGAGCTATTTTCAAAGACCCTGCTAAATACAATATTTTTCCACTTCTATGTAAGCAGTATAACCTGGATTATGATCTGAAACATGTATGTGTATATATATATATATATAATAAACCTTAAGAACAACTAAAAATTATCTTCAGCTTTGTTTCTTCAGTAAGATTTAATTATAATGGGAGGAGTTCTGCATGGCATACAGATGCAAGTTTTTCCAGGTTTTATTTCCTGAGCTTTTATTCATTAGACTAAAACTCTCTCCCACCTGTAGAAGAATTACCAATATACTTGCAAGTTTCCTTGTTGTATGACACAGTGTATTTTGCCTCTGCTTCAACTGTTCTATCTACTTTCTTTACTTGACTTTTTCATCTCAAACATTGAACTTAGGGGGTACCTCTTCCAGGCCTTTTCCTAACTAAATTACATAGATTGGTTTAGGTGTTCTTTACCTGTTTTACTTTTATGTTTTAGTTAATATTCTATTTGCTGGATTATATTAAAATTATATTGTGTTTGTTCCCCTAATGGAATATAAGTACCTTTAATGCACTGGTTGTTTCTTGTTCATCTTTTCCACACAGCATCTAGCAAAATGTTCACACAGATAGGGGATCAATGAAATGAATTTTTTTTTTCAAACTGAACTAATACATTCTAGTTTTAAAATTGCATTTGTGAAGTGAATCCTAAATAAAGTATGAGCATCAGAAATGAGCCCAGCTTTCACGTTTTTTTGTGTGTCCTGAATAAGAATCCTAAGAAGCTGGTGATGGATAAATAAAAACATGGAGCTATTTTTGTCTCACACTTGACTACCTCTTTAAAGTTACAATCTAGTTGTTTACTTGAGGCATTCTCTTCTTCCCTACGTAATACAAGTCTCACTGTGGAAGGAGGAATATTTTACACATTAATTTGTACTGGGATTGCTTTAAATATGTGCTTTCTATAGAGACCATGTAAAGACATGCTGCACTGACATTTTTGTGGCCCTTGAAAACTCTACTTGTATTGGATATTTGATATTGTTATTCTCTGTGGTGCTTGTGAGGAACAAAGAGAGGGTCTGGTGCAGGGCTCTCCCCAGGGGGCATAAGATGTTGCTGTGGTTCCCTTATATCACCTAGATCCTTGTCTTGGTGCTGAACTTTTCCATTGTTCTAGGAAAACATATTAAATATTAAAACTTTTGTTATTTAACCTATTGTGATTAATGCATTCCTTGTGAAATATGTTTTTTATTATAGCATTTACATTACTCTGACTGGGCTGCATGGTAATAAATTTCTCATGAGTGGAAGAAGCTGGAGTCCTTGGATGCTCTTACGTAGAACAAGAAGTGGAGGCAGAAATTCAATTTTTAAAATTCCTAGCAGCATACCTCCTTGTTTCTTACTAAAAAATGATTCAAATATTAAGGGAGTATTCAATTGACATTTTTTGCCTACTAATGATATTCCTAGTATAGTGCAAACACACATAATACTCAGTAAACATCTGTTGAAAGACAATGAAAGAATATTAATAACATTTAAGATGCTTATGTGAAGCCTTTAGATATAATCATTTGTCTAAGAAATATATTAATCTACCCAATAAACAACAATAATTGGATATAAAATAATATTTTAGAGATACTGTGGCACACTGGGTAGGACAGTACACAGGGTAACAAATGCTCTTCTATATGATGTATGACCTTCTGTCATTTCCCTCCTCCAAGGCCTCAGTTTCTTAACATGCAAAAATGAAAATAATATGCAAAAAACCATATTATCACAATGATGTCATTCATTTAAGAGATCCGTGATTTTATGATAACCTATTGCCTTTCCTGATTAGAATTTATGTCTGGAAGAAGGAAAATTTTGTATATTTACTATAGGCAGATATTTAAATCCCCTAAATCCAAAAGATCAAGTTAAATGAAGGAAATAAGAATGAAAAAATATACATGCCATGAGGTTGGGGTCCACATAACTTTTCTAATAAAATAAATCTCTACTTTAGTGTGTTTCTAAAATTCTTTCATGGCCAAGAATATCTCCTTAGCCAAGTGCCATGAGAATACAAGCAAATGTTGATTTCATACTCTCATTCTTTTCATGTTCTATAGTATTTAAAATCTCAATTTTTTCAAAAAGGATAGCTTTAAAAATTTTATTTTTGATAGTATATTTATGCATTTAAACTCCTTTTTGTTTACTATTGGTTGCTGTAGCAATTTTTCTATTCAAAAAGCCTAACAGTAGTGTCACTCAATTATGCAAGAGTTATTATAATTACCCATATCATCTATCTATATTTATCTACCTATTTCCCTCTGTTTTCTATGTATTTAACTATCAGTTATCTATATAATTCACAAATAGAAAAAAAACCACACTGGGCAGAATTTCCCCAAAATATATTGCTTGCCTACTTTTTCTTCCTTTTAATTTCTGTATTCAGGGCACTGTTATTCTGATTGCTTTAATGCTGATGTTTGGAGTACTGAATACCTCTAAAGGCAGATACTGAATGGGTGTTGAAAACAGATGGATTGGATGAAAGACTATATAATAAAAAGACAGGAACTCCTATCCTTGACCCATGCTTCCTTTTCAGATGACTACTAATATTTTAATATCTTACCCAAGCTGGAAGTATACATTTATTTACTGAAAAAATTGAAGCAAAGCAGCCCTGGAATTTGGGGGCAGCAGTTTCTTCAGCAGATGGATAAGGCACATTATTGAAATGTGGGGACCAGTTAAAGTAAAAGCCTTGGTGGCCTTTCTAGTCTTGGCTCCTACAAGGATTCTTCTAATAATACATAAGACATGCACAAAAATTACAACACAGACCCAGTGCTGCTTAATGTGCCTCCCTTAAATATGAATAGATAGCCAAAATAATGCCCAAAAATAAGGAAAACATAGAAACTTGAAAGAAATAGAGGTAAGTCACAAATAAAATAAAAATTCCAAAAATAATCATTAATTTCCTTAAAAGTATTATAAGATATAATTTAAAGAGAAAAATTGAGTACAAAAGAATCCCAGTATATTAAATTAAGTAATGAATTTCAATTATAAATGTGTAAAGCCTCACAAAGAAAAATGAAAATACAAAGAGTTGAAAATAGGAGAAAAGAACATAGAAAACTCAAAGACATTACAGGAACACCAGTGATAAATTAATACAATTCCAGAAGAAGAGAATAAAGAAAATGAGTAAGATAAAATTTTTAAAAAATATTTTAGAAAATATTTAAAAACCTCTAGAAGTAGTGGTCAAAAAATTCTGGGTTAAGAGTACTCACTGAACATCTGAAGTAATAAATAAAACTTAAAAAATATGCCTCATCTTTACAATTGAGAACACCAAGATTAAAGAAAAGATTTTAAAAGCATATACAAGGGTGCCTGGGTGGCTCAGTGGGTTAAAGCCTCTGTCTTCAGCTCAGGTCATGATCCCAGGGTCCTGGGATTGAGCCCCGCATCGGGCTCTCTGCTCATTGGGGAGCCTGCTTCTCGCTCTCTCTCTCTGCCTAACTTTCTGCCTACTTGTGATCTCTGTCTGTCAAATAAATAAATAAATTCTTTAAAAATAAATAAATAAATAAAAATAAAAGCATATACAGAGAAGAACAAATGAATAGAGTTGGTCAAGTGCAAAGAAAAAGCAAAAAAAAATGGCATTAGATTTTCAACAACAACATTGAAACTCTGAAAACAAAACTTAAAATTTCTAAAGGAAAATTATAGAAAATGTAGAATAGAGAATTATCTACCCAGGTAATATCATTCACTAGGGTTTTTTACAGATAATAAGGGTGTCAAAAATGTAATTTTAATGCAACTATCCTAAGGAAGCCATTAGAAAATAAAATACACACCAAAAAAAAAATAATAAGAAAGAAAGAGAGAGAGAAAAAACTATGAAAGAGAAAGTCATCAGAACCGAGAACGTGTGATTGGAGGGTGATGAGTAGTAGCATTGTTGAATATGATCTCCAAGGTGGATGTTTTCTGATGGGCATTTACATGAATCATAAAGATTCATACACTTCCGTGCCCCTCCCATAGGTCTGTCTACATGCCTCTTCTCTATACATCTTCATCTTCATTTGACAATCTTCACAACAAAGTAGCCAAACTTCTGGCTACTATTCAACATCTCTGTATATTTTCCCCTGATATTATTGTCCCTCTATTCAAACTTGATAACCAAACATACAGCTTGAAGTTCTTCCCACCAGGATAATGTCTGCATATAACTGTGACAGAAATCTAATTTCAGCTTGTATCATTCTATCAAACTGATCCATGCATGGATCAAGAACGAAATACTTTTCACCTCCTTCACCTACTCACAGAGAACTGACCAAGAAACAATAGCTGTGAGTTGAGAGAAGCACTCTTTCCCACTCTGGACTAATTAATGCAGACCTAAATTGTACATTTGCCAGTCAACAAAATAAAGAGGCAACCCACGGAATGGGAGAAGATATTCGCAAATGACACTACAGACAAAGGGCTGATATCCAAGATCTATAAAGAACTCCTCAAACTCAACACTCAAAAAACAGATAATCCCATCAAAAAAATGGGCAGAAGACATGAACAGACACTTTTCCAAAGAAGACACACAAATGGCTAACAGACACATGAAAAAATGTTCATCATCACTAGCCATTAGGGAGATTCAAATCAAAACCACATTGAGATACCACTTACACCAGTTAAAATGGCCAAAATTCACAAGACAATAAACAACAAGTGTTGGAGAGGATGTGGAGAAAGGGGAACCCTCTTACACTATTAGTGGGAATGCAAGATGGTGCAGCCACTTTGGAAAACAGTGTGGAGATTACTTAAGAAATTAAAAGTCGAGCTACCCTATGACCCTGCAATTGCACTACTGGGTATTTACCCCAAAGATACAGATGTAGTGAAAAGAAGGCCATCTGTACCCCAGTGTTCATAGAAGCAATGACCATAGTCGCCAGACTGTGGAAAAAGCCAAGATGCCCTTCAATGGAAGAATGGATTAAGAAGATATGGTCCATATATACAATGGAGTATTATGCCTCCATCAGAAAGGATGAATACCCAACTTTTGTATCAATATGGACAGGATTGGAGAAGATTATGCTGAGTGAAATAAATCAAGCAGGGAGAGTCAATTATCATATGGTTTTGCTTATTTGTGGAGCATAAGGAATAACATGGTGGACATTCGGTGAAGGACAGGAGAAGTGAGTTGGGGGAAATTGAAGGGAGAGACAAAGCACGAGAGACTGCGGACTCTGAGAAACAAACTGAGGGTTTTGGAGGGGAAGGGGGTGGGAGGTTGGGAGAGCCTGGTGCTGGGTATTAAGGAGGGCACATATTGCATGGAGCACTGGGTGTGGTGCACAAACAATGAATTCTGGAACACTTAAAAAATAAAATTAAATTAGAAGCAAAAACAAAAACAATAAATTGTACCATTTCCATCATCATATGGATTTCTACTATCCTCCTCAAACTTGGTAAATATTAAAATACATAGCTAATAATGAACAATTATGATTCTAGCATCAAATTATATTTCATGTATCTAATCTCTACAAGGATCAAGAGTGCATTGGAAGATGGTTTTAACATAGTGATGAGTTCTTTACTGCAGTTGGAGTGGTCTTTTTCTACACATTGAGGAACTGTTCTGTAATATATATAAAATATATAGATTGAATATTATCTACCATATACATCTCTAGCACTATTGGATCTGTGAAGTCATATTTTCCAAGTAGTAGATCAGATTTCAGTGAAGAATGAGCTGCCAGTCACGTGATCAAGTGACAGAGCAGAATTCACAAATATGTTACATACTGATCTGATGTCCAAGAGGACTAGTAAGCAATGTGTTTCTTAATTATTGAAGGAGCTGTAAGGTGTGAAACTTGCTTTATTCCATAGAGGGTATGTCCCAGCATGCACCAAATCCCTGGACTCCTATGTGTTGTACTACTTAGACAAAATTTTGTAAGGCTTATCATCCACTATCTGGTACATATATGTCTTTCTATGACATCCAAGAAACTTACCACACCATGTTGGCAAAATTAGTATGCTATTATCACTATTGGGAGCCAGTGAGATGTTCTAAAAATAGCAAGATAATAAAAGTCCCTTTGAGCTACATTTTCATGGAAAATAGGACATTTATGTAGTTCAGGGCAAAAATGAGAATGTGTACTACTATCCCTTCCATGTAAACATGAAGTAGTACTGATCTTACTTTTTTTTTTTTTTTTTTTAAGATTTACTTATTTTAGAGAGAAAGAACGCAGGAGCAGGGGGAGGGGCAGATGGAGAGGGAGAGAGACTCTCAAGCAGATTCCAGGTTGAGTGTGGACCCTGACATGGGGCTTGATCTCATGACCCTGAGATCAAGACCTGGGCTGAAATCAAGAGTTGATACTTAACCAACTGAGGTATCCAGTACTGATCTTTCTAAATGAGTGTTAAAAATAACATTCACCAGGTGTATACTAACCTACCAGGTGGCATAGGCTGTGTTAAATTGTTCTAGTAAATTTAATATTTTCAGCTCAACAGTTGAAATTGGGATTATGACTTAGTTATGTGATGGTCACGGTTCATCTGTATTTATGTGTTTTTTGTTGTTGTTGCTTGTTTGTTTTTGGCAGAGCCCCTATAAATGAGTTAAATGGGACAATAATGAAACTCATCACCCTCCATATTTAAGACTTTAAGGAAGGTGTTACTCTCTGTTAATTATCCAGGATATGCATAATTTTGTTCCTGATTTACTAAGTAGTTTCTATTTGACCCTTTCTAAAATAATGCCAATTGCTCAAAAGATCAAACACAAATAAATACACAGGACTGGAAGAAAGATGAAAAAGTCTTTCTGCAGAGTAATTGGAACCACTGTGAAACAGCCTTGAGCCAGGACTCCATTTATATACCTATAACACAACAGTCAACAGCTTTGGGAATTGGGAATAAGAACAATATGAGAAATGTAACAAAAAAGTAAAATTTTTGATGAAAACAAATATTTGAAGGTAATTACTTTAACAGAACCAAGATAGATGATTTCTAAACTGAGAGAACTGACCTGACTTACATCACAGAATGTAGACAGGGTTAAATATTGGTAGATCTAAACACCACTGGAAGTAGAGGTGAAAACACAGTTTAAAAGAAGAGGATTTCTTAGAGTCTGTTTAAAAAGTGAGATTCTCTAGTGTCCTTCCTCACTTGGAATATCAGAGGCTTAATCACTAAACAGAGTGAAACAGAAAGATAATCAGTGGAGAGCAGATGAGACACATGGATGAGTCCCAAACAGAAAACAAGATGACTAAAATAATATTTACACACTAAATATTGAGACCTTATTTTACCCCACTTGGATCTCCCAATGCCAACCACCAGATTTTTATTCTCCAGGCAGGAGATCTGAGGATTTTCCCTTGTAGAATATGTCCTGCTACAAGAAAAGTGCTAAAGCTAACACCACCACCAATGTCTTTCCCTGAAGAAATGATGGGCCTGTTATTAAGCAAAAAGCCCATAATCAAAACCATTATCACACATTCTCATAGCTTTCAATAATCTTTAGAGAGAGAGATGCAAAGATCACAAAACACTCAAAGACATCTCTAAGAAATAGAAAGAATTAACATGTAGGGAGCAATTACTACACAAGGACATGATTTTTAAAAACATTAATATCATCAGATAACTCAAAGTTAATATTATACATATTTAAAGTGAACATCAGGAGGAAAGGGGCTTTTGAAAACTAAAAACATGATAGCAGAAGAGAAAAATACAATATGAGATTTGGGAGAAGACATTACGTGTCCCGGAGTTTAAAGTTAAATCAGAGAAAGAAAAATTGGAAGAAAAAAAAAGAGAACTAGTAAAAGCATCCAGTATTTCATAATACAGTTCCAGAGAAAGATATAAAAAATATGAGAGGGGAGGAAATTAATGAGAAATGTAAAAATTTTAGTAGAATAAAAAAAAAAAGTGAAGTTTCCAAATTAAAAAGGCCCACTAAAGTCACAGAACAGTGGTTGAAAATTGACCAACTGCAAGGAAATTGCAGAATTTCAAAACACTGGGACCAAAGAGATGCTGTGGACCTCTAGAGAGAGATAGCCCAAAATCCTCACATCAAAGCATAGTGACTACTGAGCCGCAACAACATAAGCAACATAATTTAGAGAGATGACTTCACAACTGTGAGGAAAAATGGCTTCTACTCCTGAATTCTATCAAGTAAAAATCACATTCAAACATGAGGTAGGATTGTGACATTTCAAACATTTAGTTCTCAAAAACTGGGGCACTTGGGTTGCTCAGTTTGTTAAGTGTCAGGGTCTTGATTTCAGCTCAGGTCATGGTCTCAGGGTCCAGGTTGTGGGATTAAGCCCTGCATTGGGCTCTGAGCTCAGTGCAATCTGCTTGTCTCTCTGCCCCTCTCCCTGCTGGCACTTGAGCATGTGCACGCTCTCTCAAATAAATAAATAAAATCTTAAAAGAAAACCAAAAACAACCATACATTATTTCCCAGGTTTCCTTTCTCTGAGAACAAGTGAAGATAGTACCTCACCTAAGTGAGACAATAAACAAGGAGTAAAAACACAGAACACAGAACACAGAACTAAGGCACAAAATAAGAAAGAAATTAAAACACTAATATGGAAGACAATGGAGTTGGGATGTATTAACATGGGAATTCTCCACAGGTGTAAGGCAGACTCCATACAGATTTAAGCGGTTTAGACATCTCCAGGAGAGATTTCACAAATGAAGAGGTTTTGAGAATAACTGCCAAATATGAATGTACTGAGACTGAGAAAATTAAAAGGTGGTAAGCATTGAGTCAGTGAAAATACCTAGAAAATATGGGGAAAATATGGGAAAATAGAATTTTTAATTCCAAAGGGGGAAAAAAAATCTAGGACAGAAAATGTACTTCTAGCACACTGCTTTTCTCTGGGAAGAATGTTACTTACATAGTTCAAATAATGTGAACACTGACTACTAGTCCTTCTTCCCAGTGAGCTGTGGATATAAGTTACCAATGTCAGTTCTGGTTTGAAGACTTGGATTGCCTGTGCGGTCCAATCAGCACTTTCCTTCCTGCTGAACTGACTAAAGAGGATGCAATTCCCAAAGGATACCAATACTGGATTATGGAGCCTCCGTCAGCCATTAAGTGTTGACACACTGCCTTCATGCCATAGGTCCTGGAGAGTTTACTGGACCAGCATTGGTCTTTCCTAGAGCCCAAAAGTATGAAAATTAAACTTTTTTGTTTTAAGCCAGAGATTTGGAGCTTGATTGTGCATAATATGCTGCAGCATAATCTAATCTAACTGACAAAACCAACATTATGATATAGTTTAATGGGAGAATGAAGGGACAGAAGGTGTTTGTGTGTGTACACACTCATGTGTGTACATGCACGGGAACAACAGTGAAGTTGGTGGTATCAGAAGGTTAAATCAGCCTCTTCCATAGTGGAGGATCGAACCACAAAAAGTACAAGTATAACCATGTTATTTAGACACGTGGAACTGAGTGCCAAAACGATCCATTCAAAATTCAGAGAGTACTTTGCAGGTTTCCAATATGCACACATTTCAGTAACTACAGTTTAGTTAAATGACACCAGTTCCCCCAAGATGGGGTTCAAGTTTCAGTTACTATGGTATACTGACTATGAGTAACTGCATAATCTGAAAACTTTACTGCTGGCTCTTCAGTTCACAGTTATGTAAATAACAGATATGCATCATGATAAGCGGTCAATCATATCACAACTTTCAAACCCTGGTGGTGATCAGTCTTGGCACACCTGTTAATTCAGCTTATGCACACACAAACAAGTGTGTGGTTGTACTGCCTCCTTGTCTTCCAATAATAAACCAATGTGACATTTTACAAGAATGAATAAACAGAAAGGTAACTGGCTAACAAAGATTGAAATGCACAAATAAATGGAAAGTGATAAAGTTGGAGATGAACTTTGAATCCAACAAAAATGGGTTGGGGCGCCTGGGCAGCTCGGGTGGTTAAGCATCTAACTCTTCATTTCAGCTCAGGTCATGATCTCAGGGTGGTGAGAACTGCGCCCAGCCTCGGACTTCATGCTGGGCTTGGAGCCTACATCAGATTCTCCGTCTCCCTTCGTCCCTCTCCCTAACTGCCTCCCACAGTGCCCTCTCTCTCTCAAAAAACAAAACAAAACAAAACAAAACCCGTAAATAGATCATAGAAAAGATAGAGAATGAGAACATTGACACTTCTGTTGTGTGAGGGACTTTAGATAAGCTGCCACAGGAACTTAGCAGAAGAGAATTTATTGACATTAATGAGGAATGTGATTGTGATGAAAGGAATGAACAAGAGAAAGCAATGCTGGTAAACACGTCATATTAAAGGAAGCCTTGGAGATATTTCACAATACTCAGAGTATAAGGGGGAAATATTGGGGCGCCTGGGTGGCTCAGTGAGTTAAGCGACCGACTCTTGGTCTCAGCTCAGATCATGATCTCAGGGTCCTGGGAACAAGGCCTGCATAGGGCTCTGCACTCAGCAGGGAGTATTCATGAGGACTCTCTGCCTCTCCCTCTGTCCCTACCCCCACTTGCGTGAATCCTCTCTCTCTAAAATAAGTAAATAAATCTTAAGTAAAAAGAGTGAAATGTTCTAAGCCAAGTTTAGAAGGGAAGATGACAGTCAGAAAGGCATTAAAAAAGGTGTTCACTCACACAGTTTACAACAAGAAAACCAACTATTCAAACTACACTCAATGAGTTTTTTAAAAAAGAAATTATATTTTCAGTGTTTCCAGTGTTTTAAAGTACAATGATATAAGTTAATATTAGTTTTACTTTTATTTTGCGTTTTCCTATAGATTTACACCTAACAGTAAGAACCTTTGATGTTTTGACAGTTTCAAAGGTCACAGAACAATGATCATTTTCCCATTGATTAAGATGACTTTGAATAGTTTCACCTTGCACAGTCATTGTTATTGTCTCGCACCACTCTACCATATAAGGACTGCCCATAATTGAAAATTATTCCCTCCAGAAATTGTGAAATTAGCACATAAAAGTAGTAGAAGACCGCTGCTCTTTGCAAAGGTGATCCTTTAAGTTTGTAGTATGCAGTTTTGATTTAAAAAATCTAAATGTGAAAAAAAACTATTTTTAAAAATTATAATGAAAGTCTAGTGTAATAATACTCTTGGGACAACAGAGAAGATAGGATCTTATGAAGGCAATAATTTTTAAGTGCAAGAATGAATGTATTATTCAGTAGTGTCATAGAATGTACTTCAGTTTTGTTTGAGGCTTCTTCAATTTAACTTTTTTCATAATAATGATAATAGTAATCGTGATAGCTAACATTTACTGAATTACTTTGAATTGCCAGACAATGAGGTACAGTGTATGTTATCACATAAGATCCTCATTATCGGGGCGCCTGGGTGGCTCAGTGGGTTGGGGCCTCTGCCTTCGGCTCAGGTCATGATCTCAGAGTCCTGGGATCGAGCCCCGCATCGGGCTCTCTGCTCAGCAGGGAGCCTGCTTCCCCCTCTCTCTGCCTGCCTCTCTGCCTACTTGTGATCTCTGTCTGTCAAATAAATAAATAAAATCTTTAAAAAAAATCCTCATTATCACTCTATGATAGATAATATTATTATATTATCTATATATAATAATAATATATACTATATTAGTATAATATTATTATACTAAAATTTTCAAACTAGAAATCAATGGTTAAACTTTCTCAAAGTCACAGAGCAATTCTGAGGCAGAGCCAGGATTTGAAACGAAGAAATCTACCTTCAGAAACCTTGCTGTTAATCTTTTAGGTTATGATCCCACGCAGTTGCTGGTGCATGGTGATGTTGGCTGTCATGAAGAGCTAATCTATATGACAGCAACAACAGTAACAAAGAAATAAGAGTATATCGATGGGTTTAGCCATCAATATACTTAAAATATTCATTTAGCAGCTCATCCATTTCACTTCATTTATAAAACCTGAGAGTTCTGGGTGGGGGGTAAAGAGGTGTCTTTCAACTCTTTCTAATAAGATTGTTTACTTTAGTTTACAATAAAAATGAATTCTTTTGAGAAAGAGTTACCCAGTTTGGTTTGCCGTCACTCTCAGTTTAGTTTCCAGCCTAAGAATTAGCCAGTAAAGCAGGAAGGTAGAAAGGTGGGTAATTCTTGATGGAAACTTGATTAAATTCTCTATAGTTTTTTGCTTAAAATAATTTATCATGTAGACTCAATATTAATGTTTTAGACAAGTTTTAGGCTTGTGCTTATTTAACCTAGGAACCTTAAAATCTTAAGGAGATGATTAGCCATACAGATTCGTTGGCTATATTCAAGGTGTAAAAAATCAGAAACTACAAGGATGAGTCAGGGAGGTTTTTCGTTTCTGTTTGTTTTTGTTTTTATTTTTTTAAAAAGACTTTATGTTTTTGACACAGAGAGAGGGAAAACAAGCAGAGGGAGAGGAAGAAGGAGGCTTCCCGCCAAGCAGGGAGTCCGATGTGGGGCTGGATCCCAGGACCCTGGGTTCATGACCTGAGCTGAAGGCAAAAGCTTAACAACTGAGCCACCCAGGCATCCAGTTTGTTTTTAAATGAAGCTTCATGGGTAGCAGCATCTGATAATTTTTAAAACTTGGTCTGAAGGATACCATTTTGAAAACCTGGGAATCGTGTTGAACAAACCATGACTGCTTTGTTTCATAAATCTCCAAAGTAATTTCTGAAACATAATTTTAGGAAACTTCATATTACCTATGAAAAAAACTGAAACATAGTGAGAGTCAAACTCAGACACACCTACCAACTCCCTTTGAAAAGATTAAGTCTGGCAGATGGAGTTTAGTTAATTCATTAGTTATTTAGATTTTTCTTACTGACTGTCAAAAACAAATATGGGGGAAGAAAATTTACATGTGGTGTAAATTTGCGTGCTGTTTTCTAAGTAACATTTACTCCTTTGGTTTATAAAAAATACACATCTTAATTTTTGCTACAAAGATGGCTGATGGATTTGTAAGATTATTGTTTATTTAAAAGCTACAGTGTTAAAATGGAACATCAGGAAAAAACATTTATCAGTTGAGTAAGTTCACAAGGTCAGGAACAGACAAATATTCTAGAATCAAAAGTGCTTGTATAATAACAACTTTGCATATCAATATCTATGTTAATATTTGTATCTACATCTATTTCTATAGGCGCAAAATATACTAGATTATAGAATTAGTGTTTAAATTTAGGTAAAGTATGAAACTCCTTAGTAATAGGAGAATGGTAAAAGAAAATGATAAAGGAAGATTATGCCTTTTCTAACTGAAACATGTTAAAGTGTCAAATACTTTCCAACCTCTTTCAGAATGGAGTATTTTATAAAGTAAGTGATTTGAAGTTGTATAAAAATAACAAGAAGATCTTAGGAAGAAATTTTGATTGAATAGTGACTGTTTAAACCATTTGTAACTAGAATCTAGACAAGGGAATCATGTATAAAGAATTACCACTGTCAACACAGTTTCATATTGTTAAGATTTAATGGCAAATAAAAGAAACAATATATCATCATTACTCTTGTAGGATTTTGAATAAACTAAATTAACCTTTTTATAAAGAGAGGCATACTCATTTTTAGTTAATTTTCAAAAACATTTCCCCAGGAGATATTTTAACATAGCCTTTCACCCACATGGACTTATTGCAGTTTTCATTGCTCTGTTTTTTAAACTCTCTCCTTCACTTTAACACATCATGATAAAAATTTCACCATTCAGGAAGGAAAGAAAAACTCAATTTTTTGTTGTTGTTGCAAATAGGCTTCAATATTGCTAATCTAAAGTTGATTATATTGAATGAAGACAGACAGACAGACAGACACACACACACACACACACACACACATTTAAATGTATGTTGCAAAGCAGAATACTAACCTAAGGACTTCTTGAAGTATTACTTACCTATCCCAGGATTGATAGAATGATTATTTGCTTATTTTTCTTTTCATCAGTATTATAGTAAAATAAAAGTTAGCGAGAAAATCTGCATTCTAACATTATTAAACCTGCATAATTGCCCTTGGGCTATTTAAACTTTTTGTCTTAATGATTTGGTTTCATAGGTAGTTACAATGATAACAATAACAATAATGGATTAAACATAGTATAATTACAATTATTCAGTGGTCCCAGAACAAAAAAGAAAATGGAGATGTAAGATAGTTATTCATGTTATTTATAACTACATTCAAACTTTTTTCTATGGTGAACTATGGTGACTAGGTCACTAGAGTGCCTAATACAGACATGTTACCTTAATAACAATAGTAGCAAACTTTTATTGGCATGATTTTTGTTTTCTTTTTTATCCCCACAACTTCCCTATGAATTTGTTATATTAATTATTACCATTTTGTTATCAAGTAAAGAGAGGCACAGAGAGCTTAAGGTACCTGTCCAAAGATGCATAGTTAAGAAATGTCTGAACCAGGACCCAGTGCTCAGAAAGTCTATCTTCAGGACTCCTGCTAACTTAATGTACTGGCATATGTATGTATATATAAGTATGGTGTGATGTATTTGTTATACAGGTTTGTAAATATTTGTGCTTAAACTAAATAATAAAATATTTTACTATAACAAAGTATTTTCATTTCAAATGGGTCAGAAAATAGAACACACAGAGCCACAAATTAGTTATCTAAGAAACCTGTGGAGGGGATGAAACACCGTAGTGCCAGAAGGAATTTCACAAGGATCTATACTCATTAGGGGAATGGCCATTATTTTTAATCCAGCATTATGTAGTCACAGTATAGTGAATGTTAGTTATGCCAACAAAATACCATTTCGTGATAGGAAATAAATGTGTGTTTTTGAATTTCAAAGCTCAAGGGAAAAAAAGGACTCTTTATCCAATCAATAAGCCATAGCAACCTAGAGAGGTCTGATATTCTCATCCATTTTTTTTTTTTTCCGTCCTTTGGGAGCTGGCCACAAACATAGGAGAAATGACTCCAGGACTAGACCACAACAGGATGTCATGCTCAGATAAAAATTCGCTTTTCACTTGATAATCATTGTAGAGATGATTCAGGGGTAAAATATATTTTATAAGGAATTTAGGCAGTTATTTCCAGAGGTTGTGCACATCACTCATTCTCAACAACTGAATGGCATGTCATTATTGATTGATCAGAATGTTTGGAAAGTATTCACACTTATGATTTGGGATATGTTGTTGACCCCCCCCAGTCCTTAAAATTAACTTAATGTGCCTTAATTTTTGCTTATTAAAAAAAGCCTTTCAATAATATCATCATAATATTGCCATTGTTATAGGAAATGATTTAGATGGGTACTGATCCTTTCTTTCACTCTAGCTATGTCTTTCTTATGATTAAATTCCTTATGCTCATGTGCCACGCAGTTAAGAAGACATGGATTTTGTCCTCAGAATGATGGGATATAAATTTTCATTTCACTACTTTTGAGCCTTATGATCATGTTTTAGCTACTTAACCTTTATAAATCTCCAGATCACATGTAAAATAAGGATAACCATGTCCACCTATGGCTTTAAAAAAATTAATGGGAAAACATCTGTAAAACAGATTGTAAAGTATTATATGTGTCTTACAGTAGGTGCTTATTAATAAATATTCTGGCTACTTTTCCTTTATCAGTTTTAACACTGATATAAAATGTTACAAGTGTTGACAATTTGTTTACATTTCCATATGATGTGACTAATTTTTTAGCCACCAAAGTATATGTAACTCATTATTTTGAAAGCATTAGATTCAATGTCATTTACTTTGCTTTGTGATCTGTTTTGCTTCCTGCATTCCATCACCATGGACTTTGTAGAGAAGAGGTACAAATTGGGTCAAAAGATGGACTTCACGAAGGATTGGATGCATCCGTACTGGAAAACATTTAAAAAACTGCTTTGCTGGTAGTGCATCAGAAGTGTCTTTACACCCAAAGCATGGTTAATAAAATAGAAAATACACATAAGTTATTTGGCTTGCAACTTCACCTTTTCATTCTGTTGACACAGAGGTAAATTTCCCAAAAGTTAAGCTGTAATCTTACCTTACCATATTCATCAATGATCTAAATTTGTTTTTTAAAAATAAATGGTGGATTTAGAATTTCATTTGTTTCTTGGTTAAGCAGAGGAAATGCCACAGTAATGACCACGTCCCTTTCCCAGCAATGCTCAGCAGCACGTTTTCCCTTCGGTAGATTAGCTTCAGAAATCACCTCTGCCTCACTGGTGGGGAGTTCTGCAACACTGTACTTCCAACTTGGCTAGGCAAGAGGGAATTCTGATGTCCACTTTCTACTTCTCACTGGCTGGCTGGATTTTTCTCATAATGTCATTTAGCAATGAATTCACATGTTTAAAAAAAAAAAAAATCCAACTACTGCCACCAAAAGGCGACTGCGTTGTCTTAAGGCAGCTTTAATTCCCTCACACACAGGAAACAGAGTAGGACTGAGCTAGGGAAACACTTAAATCCTCATTACCACATAGCCCCTCTTCACCCAAAGAGCCCCCAGCCTGCCCATTATTGTCCTGCCTGTACTTTCTGTGGGACTTTGAAAAGAAAAGGTTCAAAGAGCAAGACTTTCAAGCTCCCCTTTCCATGTCAAACACTTTCAACTCCTGATTTCAAAGTGCCACTCTGTGGCTGTTCAAAGGCCTGTGGACTCGTAGGGGGTGAGATTGGAGTTAAAGGTTGAACTACAAAGCTCCTGGCATTCACAGTAATATCCAGCTTGGAGAGACAAATGGTAATACAAACTCAAGCACCTATCAATAAAACTGCCAATATATGAAAAGAGGAACAGAAACATTCTAAATGGCACTTTAAAAAAAAAAAATTTTTTTTTCAGCCAGGCTCGTGCTGTCATCAGTTCAGAAGAAAGCCTCGGTGATATTTTGAAGTACTACTTTCCTCTCTGTTCGCTTTACAACTAGGGGGACTCCAGAAGCAGTCGAGAGAGGAAAAAAAAATAAGAAAGAAAAAACACCCACAGACCCCAAAGAAGTTGGATAAGAATAGCTAAAGAAGTCCCTTCCAACATCTGAAAAAAAAAAAAAAAATCCTGCCCTACTCTAGTTGAGTATTCAAGCTCTTCCCCTTCGCTCTCTCTATCCTTTTTATCTGCCTGCCCACAAGATTTGGAGCACCATTAATTGGTCCTCAGGGAGGCTAACAGGCCTCTGCTTTTATGACTCAGTTCTTTGTATTGTACACATGTGGGCATCTCTCAGGAGATAAACAAAAGAAAAATGTGTGGAAAGGGGCCAGAAATCGTACAGGTCTAAACACTGAATAGGCCATTGTCTTGATTTAGTTTTAATGCTTTAAATTATGTGAATAAGTCTAATGCCCACCCTTGCTGCCCTTCCCAGTCTGCTTAAGCTAATGTGCCTTTTCTCTTTGCTACGGGGCCATCACTGAGGAATTCTATTTCTTATTTGAAATCACATTCAAACTCCTTCTTGGCCCCCTCCTCTTATCCCTTCCTTCCTCTGCAACAAATGAGAGAGGTGGTTTTATGGGAAGATAAAAAGAATAGTTGATCATAAGAACTAACCTGGAGCTAACACATTGGCCTTTCGTCCCTTCAGCACTTTCTAAGCCCTAAGCACCTGCAGCTAATTCTCCTGACTTCCAGCCCTGGTCTTAGATATGCTGAAGTGCAGACTCTGTAGCAGCACTTTTCCTGCCTTATAAAATGTTTACATTTACAGAAGAGAGTGACCTCTCTTATGTGATATCTCATTCCCTTTAATATATAGGTAGTAGGTACTCATAGTATTTACAGCAAGCGGTTTTCATATGAGAACCTGCGTGGTTTTAATGCAACGGACATTTACATTGGAATTCATCTTGAATATAAAAGGAGGGTCTAAATTTAACACATGTACCAAAAAAAAAAAAAAAAAAGGTTTTGCCTCTTACATTGTCAATCAAACCCACAGCAGACAATAGTTACATCAGGCGATTGGAAGTGAGTCTAGGTGGCTACTCCATAACTAAGCACTTAAACTTTGTAAACTTGAGACTTCTAAAACATTTTGGATGATATACAGTTTCCAAAAGAAGTTTTGAAAGTCATGTAGTGCCTGAGATTTCGGTGGTTTCACTCTAGTCTGTCCTTGCACATGTCAATGAGTACTGTATAGTGTCCCTTTCCTGGTTGCCCTACCTGGCTTCTCTAAAAATAGAGCCTGTGCCCAAGTATGCATATTAGCATTGTACTGGAGTGAACAAGTCAGAGAAATAATGATGAGTAAGAAAAGAGAAGTGAGGAAATGGTAGGAGGCAGGTGAAGAAACACAAGGTTTATCACTGAATGAGCCATAAATTCTCCATAAACACAGTGAGCTTCTAAGTCTCTTGACAGATCTGCTGGTTTCTTGCTCTCTCCTGACTCTTACTGGTCACATAACATTCATGGAGTCTTGACCTTGTGGCCCATCAGAAAAGTCTCCAGCATCCGTTTCTGGGAAGGGCAGAACTTTCATAAGCCCCACCCAGGCACAAGGCAGGCTTAAAAATCTCTCCTTGACAATCATTGCTAAATCTAGGACATCCTTAATTGTCTCAAACTAGGTGGACCCCTTATGTGGTTGTCTGGCCACTGCCACTCACAGAGCGAGGTTTTCTTTAGACCCTAGTGGAGGCTTTTTTTTTTTTTTTTAAGTGCTACCCTTGGAAGTCTCACGGAGTCACTTCATTGCATTCTATGTTCAGAATGAGTCCCAGGGCTAGCCTGACAGAGAGGTGAGGACTACATAGGATGTGAACTCTAGGGGTGTAGTTCATTGGGAGGCTCAGTACACGTGATCTCCATTCAGAAACTATAAGAATTCTCCACCTAGACATGCAAGAGATGACCTAGTCTGAATAGATTCTAAGGGAAAGTACCATTTTCCCCAGGGACAAAGAACTATGAATCTCTTTTAGATTCTTTTGAATAATCTTTTATGTTTGTTACATAAAAGCAAATATTATATATATATATTAGTGCGTATATAGATTTAGTTGTACACTATGGATTCAATCCCTCTCCAGAATTACTATTTTTCCCCTACTAACTTACTAGATGAAGGACGCTCCTAGTTATTGCATAAAAATAGACATATTAATCCTATGATTATGGTCATAATAAAAGACTCTAGTGCCCAGAAGGCAACAAATTTCTATCTGCAGAGCTACTTATGGAATTCTGCCATCGTAATAGCCTGTTATTGTCTGGGTGTGCTACAGGTTGGGCTTTTATGTACAGTATCTGGATGAATCTTTGCAAAAATCAAGAGATAGATATTTATTCTTATTTTTAACTAGGAGAAACCTCAGAAATTTTAAATAATTTGTCCCAAATAAGTTAAATGATTTGTTCAGTCACAAAGTGCTAGTTCTGAATATTGAACTCCATTCTGATTCATTCCAAATTTCATGTATTTTAACTCAATCACATGGTCTTTGGAACTCCAGCAACATAATAAAAACATATAGGAAAGATGCAGTATTGCATTTGTCTCATAGACAAGTTTATGTGAAGACGTTTTTAACTTTCACCTTTCTGTAAAAGATATGGGTCTTGTACTTAGGAAGATAAGAATACGGTAATTCTTTATTTTGCACTTGCTCAATGTTCTCCATTACAAATATGTTTACATGGTTTTTATGCATGGTTATGTTTTTAATCCTTTGGCAAGATTTTAAATGCTTCTAAGGCAGAGACTATGATTTCTATTTATCCTGCATCCTAACTTGCATCACCTTTTTCAATTTTCTACACATAGTAGGTATTTATCAAATTTTTGCCGTCAAACCAAATTTATATTTTCATCTGAGTGTGGGAAGAAAAGGTTTCTTACTAATCATTTAATGCCATTGCATCTAGTTATAGAAAAATTATTATTCCGATTAACCATTTGCAAAGAAGCGATTCTCCAGTGGTTATAAGTAAGGAAAGGTCCTGGGGAAAACTACAATTATAAGCAGCTGCAGCATGAATTATATGTAATTACAGTTGATTCCTGTAAATAATTCTTTCTGTAAATTTCCATTCCAAAAGGATTTATTGCTTGGTAACAAAGGGTATTTTGAATTAAAAATATATTTTCCTAAATTGGTATAAATAAAATTAAATCCATCAAAAAGAAGATAGTGAAAGGAAGAACAAGAAATCAGAGAAGAGAATTATTTCCATTTCTAGGTGTGTATCTAACAAGTCACAGACTGTGATTTCTTAGTTCAATTTCAATATGACTCATACGTTGTTTTTTTTTTCCTTTAACCTGTCTGTAGACTAAATGGAAATGAAATACAACCTTCTACCCCCCAAAGAAGAAGAAGAATGTGACATACTCTGTTCTGTAGTAATTGTCAACAAACCTCATAATTCTATTTCAGCAACACAATAAGCATGTAATGACAGATGGCATGTGATGTGTCACCAAGGCACTGTTGAATACATTAATATGACTCAATTTTTGTTGTTGTTGTTGTTGTTGTTTAGAGGGAAGGACTGTTGGGCATTGAGCATTTCTTGTTCTATTAATAATTTTGCTGTTGTTTCATTACAGTATATATCTTTTCCTATCCAATATGGGCCAATATATGCATTATTTATCATATACATTCCAACAAAAGTGACAAGAGAAGAGTTGATATATTATTTAAATCAATCTAATATATTAATATGGGTCCTCTGATTTTAAAATGGCAAAATAAAATGCAAAAAAAAAACACAGGAGATGCTGAATGGCTGCTTAAAAATGGAAAAAGTGTCTGCATTTCTGAATTATAACACAAAATTAGGATAGTTTATGATTTTCAACTCTTTTCTTGCAAGGAGAGTTCATCTTCTTCTGAATTATAGCTTTGTTTCTCCAAACAGCATCTATTCCCTATGCTTTGCATGACTATCACATTAATCTAATGTAGAATAATTCGTATTGTTTAGGAGAAAAGCTGATATGCATATCTTTGTTTGACATTCAACATTTCTAAATCCCACAACTCTCGGGTGTAAGACAAGCTCCGTATTTTTCGTCAAAAAAATTGAGCTAAATAATATAGGCCATATTGATTATTAAATATTTTTTACCCAAACTTATATCTTTTAAGAGTCTTTGAGCCCATGAAGGCAATTCTTCTTTTTGTACATAATCAACATTAATCTGATTGTACATGTGAGAGCACACACAGCGCATAGTTCCGAAATAATACCTTTTGTGTTTTATGCATAAAGTCTTGCAAATAAACCAGGTGCAGGAGCAAAACAAAGGGAGAAATATATTGAAACATACAAAGGCTCATATTCAGTGCTATATAGGGTCCTTTATTTTGCATCATATATCAGGCAAAAATAATCCACCTCTCAGAATATTAAGCAAAAACAATATGGCTCTGATGTACTTCTGCACAATATTGTTCAATTTCCATAAAATGTCTGCAGGGTTTTGCACATCAAGATATCTCTTACTAAAAATGTTTATGGAAATAGGTCATTATGTGTATTCCTAATAGAGAGCAATCTGTTATGTTTAAAAACAGCTTTTGTATTAGTAGTTGTGAATAATCATGTTATCAAGCATTTTAAATATAAACAATACATATATTTATACTATATTAGTGACATACTTCTCATCCAAAGCACAGTGCTTATATAACCTAATTAGAATAGGTATTTAGAAAAAAACAGTGAAACATTTCACTTTGATTTCCATTAGTTAATAGGAAGGTGATATGGGATGTAACAGAACCTGTAAAATGTTACATTGAATATTGGGCTAAAAATGCAAACAAAAATATTAAAAAATATCTCCCAAATATAATATCTTTAGTTCCTAGGTAACCGATAATAAAATATTTTTTTCTTTTTAAAACACATAATTCTAACTGGTCTGTCTTTGAAGTCAGTAAAAGTGAAAGAAATGTAAAACATCTATTCAATTATTTCAGTTAATATACAAGCATTAGGCATTCAGATTCCTAATTAAGAGACAACATGCCCTGTCAGGCATCTGCATGGGCTATTGAACATTGTCTAGATTGTTCCATAATTATCCCAGCTTAATAGTTCTAAAAACATAAGCAATGTGCATCCACTGAAGGAAAAGTATGGCTTATCACATAAGAAGGTGCGGCACACAGAACATGCTCTGGTTCCATGTATTCATGCTGGAGGTTTTTACTGGAACATGTTTTAATTAATCTTTGAGCAGAGAGCAACAGCACGCCACCAGTGAAAGTTGTTCAAACATTCTTTATTGAAAAAGAATCACACCCTGTAGGCAGAAATAGATGTACATTTGTTGTAGAATTTGTGTTTTGACATACCCTCCTCACTCCAAATTGTACATGTCCTAGAACAGCGGTTAATTGTGCTTATTTTTATGTATAAATTTTGGCAAGATGTAAACACAGGCACATGATAAGTCATACATTAAAAAATTTGATTTGACATAGGGTTTTTTCATTTGAAAAGTACTTGATTTGAGCATCATGTTACAAATACAATGTTTTTAAACGTTAGTTGTTAGTTCAACTTTGGGGGCATATAAAACATAACTGACTCCTATGCGGGTCAAAATGCTTGGGTTAAATAGAGGGAGATCAAAAAACTTTAACTTGAATTTGGTGGTAGAGCATAACACTTATAACTTAATTATAAGGTTTATCTACTGATAACACTTAGTAACATATAAAGTAATTATACCTCTTTCATCTCTAAATTCCATTCCCATATTTTTCTTTGTCTAGTCTAAAGTGGTCTCTAAAATAAACTTGGTCATTTTTCACATCATTATTATCACAATCATTCAATGTCATCAAATAAAAACAGGCACAATTTGAATTGTCTCAGCCTACACAGATGCATCTAGAATAACAGACTTATTTCCTCTCTGCTAGTTTCTCTTCTATGGGTCCTACACTGTGCAATAAATGTTCTATGATTGAATATCTGGAACCACCTTAATTTTAATAGCAATTTTAGAAGTTGGAGTCATTTTAAGTTCTTTCCCAAATTTATCCAAATTCATTATAAAAAAACAGCAAGGATTTTTAGAACAGCAGTTTGAGGACTCTTACAAAATGGCTCCCCAGAATACAACCATAAATCTTGAAAACTATATTTTACAAATTCAACCACTTAAAGCCTCTGGAAGTTTTATTAAAGCCATGCAAGAAATGGAGAAAGAAAAAAAATCTACCAAATCTTGGTAGGAACTGAAAGTCTGTAGCATTTGAGCTGCGACCTGCTCCCTCCATCCCCCCCTCATCTCAGTGCCTAGATGCGCAAATCTGGTTGGTTATGGGCTAAAAAATGACTTCTTCTCTCCTCAGCTCCTAGCCATAGGATATGATGTTTGGCAGAGGGACAAGCAAGAAGGCATTTCTTTTTCATACCAGCTCCAAGGTCCAATGGCTAAATTCCTTGCAAAGATCAAAAATTTGGGGGCCCACATCATAGACCCAGCCCTCACTTCTGGGACAGATGTTCAACTCTAGGCATGGCAGGCAGTGTTACAATGTTAGCTGTATGCTTGTCATACACAGCCTTTATTAAGTTGAGACACATTCCTTATAAAATACCCAATTTGTTGAGAGTCTTTAAAATGAAATGATTTGAATTTTGTCTAATGCCTTTGCTGTATCTATTGAGATGATTATATGAAGTTTATCCTTCATTCTGTTAATGTGGTGTGCCACATTTATTGATTTGTGTATGTTGAAAACTCCTTGCATTGCAGGGATAAATCCCATTTGATTATGGTGTATGATCATTTCAATGTCCTGTTGAATTTAGTTTGATAGTATTTTGTTTAGGACTTTTGCATCTATGTTCATTGGGATTATTGGCCTATACTTTTCTTTCTTGTGGTGTCATTGTCTGGCAGGATAATTCTGACCTCATAAAATGAGCTTGGAAGTATTCATTCCACTTTAATCACTTCAATTTTCTGGAAGAATTTAAGAAGGATTGGTATTAGTTTCTTCAAATATGTGATAGAATTCACCAGGAAAACCATTAGGATCTTGGCCTTTTTTTTTTTTTTTTTTTTTTTTCTTCTGGATGACTGATTCAACCTCCCTATCCATTATTTGTCTGTTTTAATTCATGACTCAGTCTTGGTAGTTTGTATATTTTAGGCTGAGTTTCTTATTTGAGATTTTTTTCCTCCTTTATGTCAGCATTTATTGCTATAATCATCTCTCTTAGAACTGCTTTAGTTGTATCTTATAGGTTTAGGTATGTTGTGTTCACAATTTTTTTTTAATGTTTCAAGATACAATTGATTCCTCATTTGAGTCTTTTCTTTAAGCAATGGGTTATTCAGGAATGTGTTGTTTAAATTCCATGTATTTGTGAATTTTCCAGTTTTCCTCCAGTTATTGATACCGTTTTACACTATTATGTTTAGAAGAGATGCTTGATACGATTGCATTCTTCTTAAATTTGTTAAGACTTGTTTTATTATCTAACATATGATCTATCCTGAAGGATGTTTTATATGTGTTTGAAAAGAATGCTGGTGTTAGATGGAATGTTCTATATATGTCTTTTAGGTCCATTTGGTTTAGAATATAGTTCAAGTCAATATTTCCCAATGGATTTTTCATCCAGATGATCTATCTATTGTTGAAAGTGAGGTATTGAAGCTTCAAATATTATTGCATTATTGTCTATTTCTTCCTTCAGATTTCTTAGTATTTGCCTAATATGCCTAGGTGCTCTGATGTTGGGTGCATATATACTTAGAATTGTTGGTTCTTTTCTATTTATCTTTTGTGAATCTACTATACGTTTTTCTTTCGGGTTATCATGAGGCTTACATAAAATACCTTATAGTTATAACAGTGTATTTTAAGTTGATAACAACTTAACTCTGATTACAATAAAAAATAGTGAAGTAGAAAATAGAAAAATAGAGAAAAATCAATGAAATAAAAATGAGTTCTTTTGAAAGATCAATTAATTTGACAAAACTTTAGATTAAGAATAAAAAAAGGAAGAAGCCTCAAATTTATAAAAACAAGAACGAAAAAGGAGATATTGATAACAACCTTACAATAAATACATTGAGTTATAAGAGAGTACTATGAACACTTGACAAATCAAATAATTTAGATGACTAGGACAAATTCTTAGAAAAACATAAATAACCTAAACTGACTCAAGAGGAAATAGAAAATTAAACAGACTCATTACAATTAAAAAGATTAAATTAGTAATTAAAAAACAAAACAAAACAAAAGGAGAATCCCAGGCCCAGATGGCTTCATTGGTAAATTCTATCAAGTATTTAAAGAACTAATAGTAATTCTTTACAAATTTTTCCAAGAAATCGGTATGGGAGGAACATTTACTTTTGAACTCAATCTCAATCCATATTACCCTGATAGCAAAAACAAAGAGAGAGAGAGAGAGAGAGAAAGAGAGAGTAATCAAAATCTCTTATAAATCATAACATAAAAATCTCAACAAAGTATTACCAAACTGAATCCCTTCACCTTATAAAAAGGATTATATATATCATGACCTTACGGGATTGACAGAAATTCAAGGTTTATTTAACTTCCCAAGATCAGTTAATATAATATACTATAACAAAAGACTAAAGGACAAAATCCACAACTATCTCAAAAGAAGCAGAACAAGAACTTAACAAAATTTAACCTCCCTTAATGATAAAACACTCAACAAATTCCTTCAATGTCATAAAGAATATCGAAAAACTCACAGCTAACATCATACTTAGTAGTGATTAGGAACAAGATATGGATGCCCACTTTTGCTACTTCATGTATTGAACCTCCTCACTGGAGCAATAGGATGGATATAAAAACAAATAAAGACATTCAGATTGGGAAGGAAGAAGTAAGGCTCCTTCTATTTGCATATGACAGGAAATAGATATGGAAAATCCTAAGGAGTCTACTAAAATCTTTTAGAATTAAAGAACAAGTTCAACACTATTACAGAGTAAAAGATTGATATAGAAAAATCAATTGTAATTCTATACATTTTCAATTAACAATCTGAAAATAAAACCAAGATAATAATACTGTATACAATAGATTCCAAAGAACAAACACTTAGGAGTAAATTTACAAAGGAAGGGCAAAACTTATACTCGGAAAACTAAACCATTGTTGAAAGTATTTAAAGAATACCTAAATAAAGGCAAAGACGCCTTATATTCATTGCTTAGAAGACTTGTTATTATGACAATGCTTTCAAATTTTTGAACAAATTCAAAACAATTCTCATCAAAATTGTTGTTCTTGGTTTTGTTTGTTTGGCCCAAACTGAGAAGATTATCCTGATATTTCTAAGGGAATTCAAGGGACTCATAATAACTAAAATGATTTTAAAAGGAAAACAGAAAATGAGGACTCACATTTCCTGATTTCCAAACATACCACAAACTACAATAATGAAGACAGTGTGGTACTGCCATACTTACTGATGTATACATTAATGATCATATAATTGAGAGGCCAGATAGAAGCTTTCACAGTTATTTAATTAATAGTTAATTGATTTTCTACGAAGGTGCCATGATTCAATGGGGGAAACAATTGTCTTTTCTAGAAATGGTTCTGAGTCAATTGTATATCCCCACATACAAAAGGCTGAAGTTAAATATTCCTCTAAATATCTACAAAAATTAACTAAAGTAGGTAAAAAACCTACATGCAAGAGCTAACTATAATACTTTCAGAAGAAAACATAGGTGTAAGTTTTAGTACCCTTTAATTAGGCAGCCGTTTCTTAGATATGACATTCAAGGCAAAGCAACAAAAGAAAAATAAATAAATTAGACTTCATCAAAATCAAGAATATTTGTGTTGCAGAAGACACCATCAAGAAACTAAAAATATAATCTATAGAATAGGAAAACATATTTGTATATTGTATGTTTGATAAGACACTGCATCCAGAATTTAAAAAGACTACTTATAACTCAATAACAAAAATACAAACCACCTAATTAAAAAATGGGCAAAGGATTGAATATAATTTTATCCAAAGAAAATATATAAATATATAATTAGCACATGGTAAGATGCTGAACATCATTAGCTATGAGAGAAATTAAAAATATATATGTATACATTTCATGTACACCAGAATGGCTATAAATGAAGAAGACAGATAATAACAAGTGTTGGCACTTATGTGTGGAAACTGGAACCCTCATATAGTGCTGGTAATAATATAAAATGGTGCATTACACTTGGAAAACAGTCCCTCACACCCAACAATTCTACTCCTAGGTATATTCTCAAGAAATGAAAATATATGTCTACACAAAAAGTTGTATAGATATGCTCATAGAGCATTATTAATAATAACCCAAGGTGGAAACAATCTAAATGTTCACCAACCAATGATAGGATAAACATAATGGTATTTTCATACAATGGAATATAATTCTTCAGTAAAAAGAAATGAAGCAAATTCACATTTCTGATCCTGTATATAATGAGTTTTGAAGGCACCACTCTATCCTAACAACAAGTAACAAGTCAAACAGACTGAAAAATTGACAAATCCTCTTGGAGCCATAAGAGAGAGTAGGATATGGGGAAAACCTCTGCCCCAAAGACTGCAGAAATAGATACATGAATAAAGAGAATAGTGGCTGCATAAGCAGAGATTCTAACTGTAGTAGAAACCACAAGTCCTGCAGAGGGAGCCAGTGTGGGGCCTGGGAATCTGAACAGTAATCAACAAAATGCTGGAGTAGGCAACTCTGAGAGTTAAAATACTAGGAAACCCAGTCCTAATGGGATCCGCACAATATTGTGATATTTACCTCCAAGAGTCTTTCCAGATTCCCATAGTTAATGTCAGAAAAGAATTTTCTTGGGCTCCATTACAAGGGGAGAAGAAAAGACCCATCTTGAAACATGCTAGAGCACTGTGTTCTTACTAAGGCCTGTCCTCAGGGGAAACTAGTTAACCAGAGCCTAACCTGCTGGGATATTTCTAAACATAACTGACTTGGAGGAAGGTAAATACCCAACTCTAGCCCCCTCTAGCCATACTGTCTCACCTAATGGAGGAGAAATAGTGGGAAATAAAACAAAACAAAATAAAACAAAACCATTTCTAAGTTTCACAGTCCTGTGGCATAAGCTCACTAAAAGACTGAGACCTAATGGCCTATAGAATGTCTCCCCTTCCCCATGTTTAGTCTCTTAAAAAAAAATTAAGGCATACCAAAAGGCAAAAAACACAGTTTGAAGAGACAGAGCGAGCACCAGAACCACATGTGGCAGGCATGTTGAAATTATCAGACCAGGAATTTAAGAACAACTGTGGTTAATACATTAAAGGTCTCTGTGGATAAGGTAGATGGTATACAAGAATGGATGGACAATATAAATGGAGACATGGAAATCTTAAGAAAGAACCAAAAGGACATGCTAGAGATAAAAAGCATCGTAATAGAAGGGCTCCTGAGTGGCACAGTTGGTTAAGGGTCTGATTTTTTTATTTCAGCTCAGGTCATGATCTCAACATCCTGGGATCAAGCCCCATGTCATGTTCTCTCTCTACCTCTGCCCCTCCCACTCCTCTTTTTCTCTCCCAAATAAATAAATAAATCTTTAAAACACACATACACACAGTGTAACAGAAATGAAGAATGCCTTTGATATAATTATTGGTACTGGACCTTAGGTACACCTTAGGTAAGAATCTGAGTTAGAGAATGTATCAGTAGAATCCTCAAAAACCAGAGAGGAAAGAGAACAAAGAATCATAAAAACAGAATGGAATGTCCAAGAAATGTGGGGAGACTATAAATGATATAACATTCATATAATAGGAGTACTAGAAAGAAAAGAAAGAAAGAAACAGAAAAATATTTGAACAATTATGACTGAGAATTTCACCAAATTAATATCAGATACCACATCACAGATTTGGAAGCTCAAAGAACACCAACAGTGAAAAATGTCAAACAAACAAACAAACAAACCCATTATAGCTAGGCAAATCATTTTCAAGTGAAAGAAAATCAAAGGTAAAGAAAAACTCCCAAGAGAAACCAGAGGACAAAAACACCTAATTTACAGAGGAACAAAGGTTAAAATTATATCTGATATTCCCTCAGAGACCATGCAACCAAGAAAAAAAATATTTAAATATGGAGTGAAATATTTAAAATGTTGAAGAAGAGGGGCGCCTGGGTGGCTCAGTGGGTTAAGCTTCTGCTTTTGGCTCAGGTCATGATCCCAGAGTCCTGGGATCGAGCCCCACATTGGGCTGTCTGCTCAGCGGGGAGCCTGCTTCCCCCACCCCTTTCTGCCTGCCTCTCTGTCTACTTGTGATCTTTATCTGTCAAATAAATAAATAAAATCTTAAAAAAAAAATGTTGAGGAAGAAAAATCCACCAATCTAGAATTCTGTACCCTGTGAAATTATCCTTTTAAAGTGAGGAAGGAATCAAGAATTTCTCAAACAAAAATTGAGGAAATTTGTTTCTGGTAGGTCTGCCTTGAAAGAAATGTTAAAAGAGGTTCTTTAGAGAGAAGGAGAATAATATAGGTCAGAAACTCGTATTTACATAAAAAACACAAAAGCATCAAAGAAGGAATGAGTGAAGGTAAAATTAAAGCTTATATTTCTTATTCTTAATTAATTTAACACAAGTTTGTTCACAATAATAATAGCAATATATTCAAATATGTGTATACTTATATAATGAATATATTATGCTTATGTATATCTGAGTAAAATCAATGACAGCAATGATACAAAGGATGGGAAGATGGAATTAGGATTATTTTGTTATCATAATGTGAAGTAGTATAGTGTTAGTTGGAAGTGGACCTGGATTAGTTAGCTGTACATGTATATTGCAAATTCTAGGGCTACCGTTAAAAAAAAGTAAAATAATAAAAGTATAACTGATATGCTAAGAAAGGTGAGAAAATGGAATCAGCAAAAAGTGCTCAATTAAAACAAGTGGCAGAAAAATAGCAGTACACGAAACTAGGGGAAAAGAACAAGGGCATCAATTAAAAACCAGTGAAGACTTTGGTAATAGTAATCCAACTATATCACTAATCACACAGTTCATAGAGGCTAGAACTGACATTAAGTGGACATTCTGTGATTCAGACATCTGAAGCCTAGATCGGACACCTAAGCCAGAGCCAAGAAGTAGATTTGAGCTGAACACTGAAACCAAACTACATTTGAATCCACCATGACCATTTCCTCAACTTTGTTTCAACCCAGTAATTAGAAGAAGTCCCCCTACCATGAAAAAAGATCAAGTGATTATTCTGTAAGGCTTTATGAGAGGTGCTCTATAGGCAAGTGAGAGGGGGTACGTGGAACTAGGAAACTGTGGTAATGTGTAGCTGGTCCTGGAATATGACCCCAAAGATATAATAGAAAAAGGCAGCCACTGAAATTAAATGAGCTTCTCTCTAGAGCCTAAGGGTGTATGGGAAGCCAGTATGAAGTAGGAGATACTGACTGCCCTTGACCCTGCGTGTTTAAGTGAAGGAGGACGAAGAGGAGACTAATATATACTGAGCATGTAACATATGGCAATCACTGGGCCAGATGATTTCTTAATATGCAGGACAAGCTATAGAACTTGTGGGACCCAGTACAAAATGAAAATAAGGGGCTTCATTAAAAAATTTAAAGTGGACCTTTCTGAGCACAGGTCCTCTGTTCTTGCAGAGATCATATCCATGAAGGTAGCCTTGCTAGTTTGACAATAGGACTTTCAGAAATGCTATGGGGTCCATACTATCATCCTATTACATAATTAGACAACTGAGGCTTAGAAGGGGTTAACTAGATTGCCCACATTCACACACCTTGTGAACGGACAAAGATGGATATATGTATGACTTTAAATCTCTTGCTCTTTTCATTTTACCATACGATGCATTTGTTTAAAGGCTAGAGATCACAGAAGTATTATACTCATCCTTTGAAAAAAATATACTTAAAGGTTTATATGCTCTTGATTTTTCATTGTCTCACAATAGGACCCTTTGCCGTCACACCAGGGTACTCTTTTCTCTGGGACTACTCTGCTGATACCTTTCCAAATTAGAGTGGGGTTGCACATCCAATGGAAAGGAGACTGAATTATAGCCGTAATAACCACAGCAACCTCCGAGCTTTTCAGCATGTGTGTAGAGCTAGAACTCCAGGATTGGCAAAGCCACAAGACTAGAATTGTTGAAGCTGGAGGTTCAGTGGTCTGCTTCATGGATGGTTCTCTAACTGCTCATTAATACTGAAGGCCAGGGTAATTACTCTCACAAAATTCCTTGGCACTCGCAAACCTTACTTTTTTTTTTTTTTTTTTTTTTTTTGCCAATTTTTCTTTTCTGGTTTGTAATAGAGAGGTGGCCTTTCACCCACAGGAGTGCACTCCATGAATCACAAGAACATGTACACTGATTGGGGAGGGGCCCCACAGTTCCTACATATATATGTAATTTTTGAAGGAGGTAGGTGAGAAGAGGGCATGCTGTAAATAGCATGTAACTTCCCTCTGAACAAATTAGGCCCTCTGAATTGTATAAGTGAGCAAATCTAATTTTAGTGAACAAAAGAGGCTGGGAGATGCTGAGTGTAATTTTTATGTAAAAATAGGAAGTCTCCAAAGACATCTCTCTTTAAACAGATGAATGCAAATTACCAAAGTCATCCAAATTGAGAAGGTTGAATTATGCATTTTCCATTGTACCCTTCAACAAAAAAAGCTTTTTCTGTTTCCAAATAGTATGCATTTGGGGTAAAGTTTCACTTTATGCACCAGGAAGGGCTGAGAGAAGAGAGATCCAAAGCAGTCATGTAAAGAAATTGTTTCTTTTTTTTCTTCCAACATAGCTCCTGCCAAATAGGCTCTCCAACTGTCTACTGTATCCACTTTTAGCTACTTGAATTTTAATTAAAAAATAAAAGTTTCAATGTTATGTATCAGAATATATGATTAATTCCCCACTGGCACCCTATGTCTTCAGCAGAATGCAGACACAATAAGAAATAAAATGCGGCTTGAACATAGACAGCCGCTCAATTCACAAATTAGCAACAGCCATTTGAGAGGACAGGTTTAGTCAATGGCTCCCTCACCATTGCCAGAGTTTATAGTTCAGTTGTAGCTTTAAGTACGCCAATCTCTTAAAGTCAGTAGTGAATTATGAGCCACCAGCAATATATGTCCTATTTAAGACAATATACTAATGTGGTTTTCGTATGCCCTTCCTCATAGGATGTCTTCTTTCTGCTGGTCTCTTTCGAATATGGACCCTTCCACTACTTGAACACATTTCACAGTAATCTACAGCAAGAGTGAAGATGGTTAACTTCTATCTCTCTTTATATCTGTGTGTGTGTTCATCCATTAATCCTTGCCTCCAAGAATTACCTACCAGTCAGTATTCTAGCCCCCGAGATTTTCTGAAGCAAGAACTCCCTTCCAGAGCTGGAAGACGTAGAAAGTTACAGTTGATGTTAATGAAATAATATTGTAATTAATTGATTGGCAACTTCTGTTGCCTTTCTTCGCTGTTCTTGCACCTTACAATCCAGGCTTTCACCAGGAGCAGCTGTTTCTTTACAGGTCACACACTTTCACTTGGCTTACACTTTGACTTCTCCGTGCCTTTCTAAGTCTCTCCCATGTATCTACTTTGTGTTTTCCTCCTTTTCACGAATTTATTTTTATATTTATATTTTATATTTAGTGTGATAAGAACACATGGCATGAGATCTACTCTCTAAAAATACACTACTATTATAGGCACAATGCTGTACAGCAGATTTCTAGAATTACTCATCTTGTATAAGTGAAATTTTAATATCCTTTGAACTGCAACTCTCCATTCTCCCCAACCCCCACCCAGGCCCTTGTAAACACCTGTCTTTTTCTACAAGTTTGACTATACTAGGCACTTCATATAAGAAGAATCATGCAGTATCAGTCCTTCTATGGCTGGCTTATTTCCCTTAGCATAATATCTTCCATTATATATACGAGACAGGCCCTACTATCTTCTATTACATATAGACACAGATATCTATCAAAACCTATCATCTATGTAAATATCACATTTTCTTTATTCTTTTATCTGTCAATAGACATTTAGGTTTTTTCCATATCTTGTATATTGTGAATAATGCTGCAATGAACACGGTAGTTCACATATCTCTTTGAGATCCTGATTTCAGTTCTTTTGGATATAGAACAAGAAGCGAGATTGATGGCTCATATGGTATACTTTATTTTTAATTTTCTAATAAACCACCATGCTGTTTTCCATAGCAGCTCTACCATTATGCATTCTCACCAACAGTGTACAAGGGTTCTAATTTCTCCACATCATCACTGACACTTTCTGTCTTTTGTTTTTTGATAATAGCCATCCTAACAGGATGTATAATATGTATACATACATGTATACATGTATGTATAATAGTATAATATGATCTCTCCTCATGGTTTTGATTTGCATTGCCCTGATGATTAGTGATGTAGAGCATCTTTTCATATACATGTTGGCCATTTGTATTTTTTTGGATAAATGTCTATTCAAGCTTTTGCCCATTTTAAAATTATTAGTGTTTTTTGTTTATATACTCCTAATATAATTTGGATATTAATGCTTTATCAGATACATGGTTTGAAAACATTTTCTCCTTCTGTGGGTGGCTTTATCACCCTACTGATGGTTTCCTTTGTTGTGCAGAAGCCTTTTAAATTTGACATAATCCCATCTATAAAATTTTGCTTTTGTTGCTTGGGCTTTTGGTGTCATATCCAAGATATCATCGCCAAGCTCAATGTCATGAAACTATTCCCCCTTGTTTTCTTCTAGGAGTTTTACAGTTTAAACTCTTACACTTAAATATTTAATTCACTTTAAGTTGATCTTTGTGTATAGTGTATGATGTGGAAATGTTTTCTATTTTATTCTTTGGAAGAGTTTAATAAGGATTGTAGTTAATATTTCTATAGATGTCTAAGAGATTTCACCAGTGAAGCCATCTGGTCCTGGTCTTTTGTTGTTAGAAGGTGTTTGATTTACTGATTCAAACCTTTGATTCATTACGTTCTGTTCAAGTGCTCTATTTCTTCATAATTCACTCTTGGTAGGTTATATTTTTCTCGGAACTTATCCATTTCTTCTAGGTTACCACAATTTATTACCATGTAGTTATTTACAATTAGTCTTTTTTTTCTGAGATACCCATTATAATGCTTCCTCTTTTACTTCTGCTTTTATCTGAATCTTCTACTTTTCTTACTCTAGCTAAGGGCTTGTTTATCTTTTGCTTATCCTTTCAAAAAACTTCCCAAATTTTAGTTTCATTGATTGTTTCTGTTGTTTTTCTATATTCCATTTAATTTTTTCTGATCTAATGTTTGTTATTTCCTTGCTCTGCTAACTTGAGGCTTATTTTGTTCTTCTTGTTCTTTAAGGTGTAAATCTGTCATTTATTCAAGATTGTGCTTCTTTTTTTTTTAAGATTTTTTTTAAATTTATTTATTTGACAGACAGAGATCACAAGTAGTCAGAGAGGCAGGCAGAGGGAGAAAAAGAGGAGGAAGCAGGTTCCCTGCTAAGCAGAGAGCCCTATGGGGGTGGGGTGCCTCAATCCCAGGACCCTGGGATCATGACCTGAGCCGAAGGCAGAGGCTTTAACCCACTGAGCCATCCAAGCACACCTGTGCTTCTTTTATAATGTAGGTGTTCATTGCTATAAACTTCCTTTTTTTCCCTTTTTGCTGCATTTTATAAACTTGGGCATGTTGTGTTTTTATTTTCATTTGTTTCACCATATCTTTTTGATTTCCCTTTTGATTTCTTCCTTGACCCATTGGTTGTTCAGGAGTATGCTGTATAATTTCCACGTATTTGTGAATTTTCCATTAATCCTTTTTAAAAAAATGAAACGATTTCTGTATTTAGTCCTGTACATTGTGTAAAGTCCAGGGTGTAGCTTTATCCTAAAGATTTTTGAGGATAATTAGAACCTTAGATTGCCATGATTACTTTTTGTTTTAAATTTATTTTTCCTCAATTCTCGGTATATATTTTTTGTATCAAATTCCATGGCTCTGTCCTCCTTTTTTTTTTTTTAACTTTGCTTATGAAATTTATCACTTCTTCATTTTCTAAAGGTTGTTTCATATCACTTTAATTGAAGTTTGTATATAATGATTAAGGATAACCATAGCACAAGCATAATTCAGGAAACAATGAAGTATTTCTTGTTACATATCAATTTTGTAAAGATTGTGCATTGCTACCATGAGGTGGGTTTGGGAAAGGTTTTCTCTTGGCCCAAAGTCTTATTGATAAATCTGTTTGTTGCCCCTTCCTCCAGACACCTCTTCCGAGCTCCAGGCCGGTATATTTAGCATACATGAAATCTCCTCTTTGATATTTGAAAGGGTTCCCAAATTCAAATATCAACACTAAATTCATCATCTCTCTTTCCAAAACAGGACCTCTTTCAATATTTCCTGAGTAATTGTGATAGTTTTGCTATTTGTCTATTGCTTAACAAAGCAGTGATCCATTTAGTAATGCCTAGGAACAATGTAATATTCAAAGGAGGCCCAAAGCAATAAGAATTCTAATATTTTCATTTTAAATCTCTTTCAGATATTTTAGGTGCTCTTGTTAACTGTTCACTAGAACAGATTTGTAACCACCTATTATCACTGAGCCTCTTGACTTCAGCAATTCCCCGGAAGGTTCTTGTTTCTGCTACGAATAAATTTTCTTTCAATCCAGATGTCCTATTCTTATTCTATTACTTTACCCCTTTTATCTCATCTTTTCCCTGTCCTACATTTCTAATCCCACAGAAGACCTCCAAGTAGTCACATATTCAACACTGTCTTAGTTAGCCCAATTAGGGAGTATTGTGCCTCTTCTAATATCCACTGTCAGTCATTTTATTACAATCCCAAACCTCGGCAACTTTGTCTTTCCTATCTTAGAGGTGTGTGGAATGGGTAGAGGGTGGATAAAAGGGAAAAAATGTTGACAATATTAAGCATACATGGTGAAAATCCCCTCTCTGGACCCCCACATGATAATCATTTGCCCCATTCTATGCCTGCAGGTTTCTTTCATTGTATTCATGGTCTTTTAACTTAAGAACTGTGACTCTAAAACCTCAGTGATTGAAAAGTTTGCTAAATGAACTAACACATGTTTATTAAATTCTTGTAGTAGGTACCTCCCATTGTTCATTTGCTGTGACTGTTAGTTTGTAGCCCCATTATGTGTTTTTGAGACTGAGAGGATTGCTTTATTTGACTTTTGTCTCAATGGGGAAAAAATGATGTTTTGTGTGTTTTGATTTGAAGATACTGGGAAGCAACTTCCTGACTGAATATACCTTCCCCAATACTTGCCAGTTTCTCAAAAAGCTGAGAGGCCCATTTTATGAATTCTTAAGAGTTTTAGAGATTTTAGGTTATTTTGAGATTATATAAGTACAAATTATATGTAAATAAAAACTTAAATGCTTGGGGTGCCTTCGTAGCTCAGTTGATTAAGTGGCTGCCTTCTGCTCAGTTCATGATCTTGGGGTCCTAGGACTGAGCCCTGCATTGGGCTCCTTGCTCAACAGTGAGTCTGCTTCGCCCTTTGCACCCCTACCCCACTCACACTCTCTCTTTCTCTCTCTCACTAGAATAAATAATATTAAAAAAATCTTAAATACTTAAAAAGTATTGTATTTTACGTTTTAAATTCCAAAATAAGATTAAGTTTCTGTTCTTGAATCACTCATAAAAGATATTGAGCAGAGATTTTTTAACCATAAAGTACTACTCTTAGCTTACATTCTTGACTAAACCTACAGATGTTTAATCCTATCTACACAAATATGTTATACATGGATATGCATAGTAGGTTTCTAATATTTTATATATTATATTATTAATTATGTTATTCTTATCTTCAAAATACCAGAAAGCAAGAATTTAGGATCAGGAGTGAGAAAAAGTAAAAGACAGGAAAAAGTGTATTTTTCATTTATCCTAATGTTACTCCATATTGCAAACAAAATATGTTTCATATTTGTGAACAAAAATCTTCATATCTTAATTTGTTATATTAAAAGGGCAATATGAGGACATATTAAACATACATCTTAGAAATAGGTTTATAATTCCTTAATAAATTAATAAGTTCAAATAAAATATCTGCATTTTTATTTATTTCATTTTATTTTAAAATATAATAATTTTTTTCATTATGTTAAAATAATTTACTACATTTTGTTTTGTGATTAATGTCTTCTGCTTCCTTCTATCCTCTCTCAAATGTAGAAAAATACTTTATATCTCTAAACAAATCACTATTTCCTACAAATCTTTGATACTTTTTTTCAAAGCTACATGGTTTGTATGAAAACAAATATGTATACTGTTCAGTTTCCATTGTTCTCAGACATCTTTAATATCCCTTATGTTCAAGTAAAAAATCACTGCTCAATACTGTATGCAGCATTGGGATTCAATAAGCACATTCATGCTCCTGGGTGGCCACTTGCTTTCTTATGGACCCTCGAGACCTAAGTTCTCCATTTTAAAAAATGAGATCAGATGATAATTCCCATCTGATAGATAAATTTCAACTATATACCTGGAAAATAAATAAAACAAGGGCAGCCCAGTCTGTTATATTTACTGTCAATGCATTACTTCTACTTCCTTTTCCAAGGGGTTAACTTGGATGAAAGGGCCAACGGGAAACGCCTCTGGGCTGAGACTACCCAAAATTATACTAGCTCCTGAAAGTCACTTCTGTGTTCTTGATATGAGCTGAGTTTCTGATGAACAGTTTGGCAAGGATATAAATATCAAACATTATATATGATGGCTTGTACCACTGTCAGCCATTCTGGAGACTGTTAGTATTGCCAATACTCTAACATTAATCATTGTACTACTATATATTTTAAATTGGTTTTTGTCAACCTCACTGTCCATTCTTTACTCCACAAATATTTCTCAAGCTCCTACTGTGAGGTTGACACCGTGGTAAGCTTTGGGACAAGACTTCTTGTCTCATGTATTTGACATTATAATGGGAAAGTGACAGATACTAAATAAAAAAATAAACACAATAATTATAAAATAAATAAACATAGCATTGAAGTTGAAGGTAGCTGACAAAGCTAATTAGAGCAGGCAAAAAAGAAATAATCAAATATATCAAATAATGGGTTCAGCTATATCCCTGACCAAGAAAATAAGGAACAGAAAAGTCCTAAAAATAAAAATATGAGTAAGAAAGGAAAAAAAAGAAAAAAAACCAACATGACTTTGGGCCTATATTTGTCTATTCCAAAGAATAAGACAGCACAAAGTGCAAAGATTATTCTTTTTTAAATCAAAATATACTTGTTGGGAAAAATGTCTCAGAGATATGAGTTAATTCCTTAATTGGCTGAGTTGTTCACAGGTGAGTTTGTATATCATCACCTGAACAATAAAAGACCAAAAGAAAAGAATTCATTTATATTCAATTTCAAAGAACATCTTTCAGACAGTTTATCATTCTTTATGATGGCTGAGAAAAGGCAAGAAAGATGATGGCATCTTTGAAAATAGCAAAGATAAAAGCTGGTTTTAGACTGTTAGGAACTTTTCCCAATATGGATTATGTTGTGAGTCTGCTTTTCCTTTTTTCAAATTTAATTAATTTCTCAGTATAATATTCTCTTTATTTTTATTTTTATTCTCTGTCTTACTATGATCACATCTACTTATAGTCAATAAAACGAATTGGTGAGTTGTTTTGCTTTTATAGCATTGCCCTTGTGGTCTTTCTTACTGTACAGACATTAAGCAAATTGCTCCTTCACAGAAACCATTACTTTATTACTTTATTCCTATTTATATTGATCTTGAAATAATCAAATTATACTATCAAATGGACCAAATTTAATTTGTAAAAAAGGCTTCAGACATGCTCAAAATGAAAAACTTTAATTAGTAAATCTGCAAATCAATGGCAAATTTATGTAAAGTTGACTCAAATAGGTTGTTCCATGTTACACCATTGATTATATTTGTACCTAATCTGGGCTTGTTCTTCCCAGAGCATCAGGACACTGACATATCTTAGGAGAGTTCACTGAAGTGTAAGGATCTCTTTTTAAAGATACTCAGAATCTTCTGCCCATTTTTTGATATGATTATCTGTTTTGCATGTGTTGAGTTTGAGAAGTTCTTTATAGATCCTGGATATCAACCTTTTGTCTGTACTGTCATTTGCAAATATCTTCTCCCATTCCGTGGGTTGCCTCTTTGTTTTGTTGACTGTCTCCTATGCTGTGCAGAAGCTTTTGATCTTGATGAAGTCCCAGAAGTTCATTTTTGCTTTTGTTTCCTTTGCCTTTGGAGACATATCTTGAAAGAAGTTGCTGTGGCTGATATCAAAGAGGTTACTGCCTATGTTCTCCTCTAGGATTCTGATGGATTCCTGTCTCACATTGAGGTCCTTTATCCATTTTGAGTTTATCTTTGTGTACAGTGTAAGAGAATGGTCGAGTTTCATTCTTCTACATATAGCTGTCCAATTTTCCCAGCACCATTTA
>PISX010008477.1:0-81700 GCA_004024625.1 Mellivora capensis
ACACATGAAAAAGTGCTCCACATCACTTGGCATCAGGGAAATACAAATCAAAACCACAATGAGATATCACCTCACACCAGTCAGAATGGCTAAAATTAACAAGTCAGGAAATGACAGATGCTGGCGAGGATGCGGAGAAAGGGGAACCCTCCTACACTGTTGGTGGGAATGCAAGCTGGTGCAACCGCTCTGGAAAACAACATTGAGGTTCCTCAAAAAGTTGAAAATAGAACTACCCTATGACCCAGCAATTGCACTACTGGGTATTTACCCTAAAGATACAAATGTAGTGATCCGAAGGGGCACGTGCACCCGAATGTTTATAGCAGCAATGTCCACAATAGCCAAACTATGGAAAGAACCTAGATGTCCATCAACAGATGAATGGATAAAGAAGTAGTGGTCTATGTACACAATGGAATATTATGCAACCATCAAAAGAAATGAAATCTTGCCATTCGCAATGACGTGGATGGAACTAGAGGGTATCATGCTTAGTGAAATAAGTCAATTGGAGAAAGACAACTAACATATGATCTCCCTGATATGAGGAAGTGGAAATGCAACATGGGGGGTTGGGTGGGTAGGAAAAGAAAAAAAGAAACAAGATGGGATCGGGAGGGAGACAAACCATAAGTGACTCTTAATCTCACAAAACAAACTGAGGTGTGCTGGGGGGAGGGGGGAAGAGAAAGGGGGGTGGGGTAGTGGACATTGGGGAGGGTATGTGCTATGGTTAGTGCTGTGAAGTGTGTAAACCTGGAGATTCACAGACATGTACCCCTGGGGATAAAAATACTTTATATGTTTATAAAAAATTAAAAAATTTAAAAAAATAAATTCTCTTATCTACATCATAGTCTAACACTAATCACACCCAATTAATTTTCCTTCTTATTCTTCCTTCTAAAGTCTAGGCCTTGAGGATATCATAATTATGTGGTGGCAAAGTATTTCCAAGTACAAATTGAGGTTATGACCTATGCCCACTCCTCCTACTCCACCTAAGTCACCCATTTGCTCCCTAAGAGCCCCCCCTCCTGATGAGAGTTAGGAGACATCCATTGCCGCTATGGATGGACTATAGAACCAGAAAAGTTAGAAAGTCATGATTCTTGAGTTCAAAACCCTGGAGGTGATACTGAAAGATTCAGATCCATATGTGTGACCTTCCTACCTAGACTAATAAAAGAATCTTCAAGCTGAAAAAGAGGGCAATGAAGGGAGAAGCTGCCAGAGAAAAAGAAATAAATATGAGTGTGAGATTTGTTCCCTGCCTTCTGTCCCCTCATGATAAGGCCTGAGAGAAGACATCACTGATCTTCTTATTTAAGTTTGGGACCCATAAATAGAAAGTTGTTCTGATGGAATAGGATTGGAAGATAGATAGCAAACTGTAAAACTGGGAGACAAATTCCCCTTCCCCTCCTTTCAGGCTGCTATCTAAGAGAAGAACCCGCAAGTTGGCTCACATTCGAATGCTAGCTGGAGACAATCCACCTAGTGTCACGGGCTGGAGTGGTGTGGGTGGCAGCTGAAATCGTCACAGCCCTCCAGTTCTGGAGACTGGGGTCATTGATAAGGGGGACCTGCAAATATCCTCACCATCAGAATAAGGGAACTTCTCATTAGGAGGATTCTGTGTGGACAGTCTCTTCTCCCAATGACTGTCCCATACCTACATAAAGGATAACAAGAGGAGTGACCTCGGAAACAGGCTTCGCCATGGTGTGGAGAAAGTAAAATGAGTATCTCCCATGTCTACCTTCTCACTCCTTTCACCATATCCTGAAATGAAGGAGTTAAAAACCCTGAAAAAACAACAACAACAACAACAACAACAACAACAACAACACAGAATAGATGTTATTTTGCCTAGAAATGACTGGAGTAAATTTTCTCCAGCAAGTAAAATGGAGGCTTAGCTCCAGAATTAAAATGAATTATAGAAAATGAAGACAGTTATGGGTCTTGTTTATTTTGTTGCACACTTGACTAGGACCTTTAGAATTTGTACCTGCTACTTTCATATTACTAAAATATCTTTTTAATAAGCTCCCCGCATCCATCTTACACACCACTGTCAAATTAATCTTCCTAAATGCCTACTTTAACAGTGCATGTGATGGCTTCCTGTTGCTTTCAGGATGAAGTCCAAGCTCTTCATCCCTGAGGCATTGTGAAAGGCCCCACACCATCTGCTCCCCAATTACTTTTGAACATTTTACCTCCTGCTGTTTTCAATAGGAATCTTCTGTTTCCAGAAAGCCATCCCTCTAACTTCCAGCCCCAATGCTTTGTTCATCATCTTCTCTTACCACCTTTACCACTTCTGAAGTGTTCTCCCTGCTTCTTTCTTTTATAGAAATCTCAACTTATCTCATCATTTGCTTAAAAATGGTTTTTAAAGTCCATTCTCGCAGTCTTCTAAGCACACCTACCCATTTGCATTCTACTATGTCAGTGATGAGTTGTCAGGGGAGATGAGAAGAAGGGCAGATTATCTCAAGGTGAGGAAGGTTTCCTAGAAAGTGTGCACAAAGTTGGGCCATAAAGGCAGGTAAGATTTAGATATACAGAGATGGCAAAGATAGGGGAAAAGGAGTCCACAAAGAAGAGATAAAATTATAAGCAAAGAAATTACCCATACATTTGGGGATTGTTGAATGGTTGAGGCAAGCACAAGCTGAATTTTATTTTCTTAACTCCTAAAATATTTGCTGTCTATTCTACTTACTTTTGTATGTAACTTATTATCTCTGTCTATACCATGTCATCTCTCTATAGCTACAATATTCTATAAGTTATCTATAACCTACATACTGGAATAGTTCATGTACATGACTTGTCTCCAAGTAAAAGAACACTTCTTGGCATGGGTGGGATGTCTTAAAAATCACAGGTAATTTCTGACCATCAGTCCCTCTGACTGTAACATTTATAAAGTCACCTTTACTAATGACAATATGTGAAAAGTTAAGGAGACTTAGATTCTGGGTCTGTGCACTGACCTCTCTGTAGTATTAATTGCCATTTATTTACATTTAGAATTTCTAGGAAATGAAATAGTTAATGTGACAGATGTACAGATGCCTGGTTAACAATGATGATTACAGAATCTGTTATAATAAAGCAACAAGAGAGAAGATAGTAGACATGGAAGAGAGAACAAGATGATCCAACATAAGGATAACTGGTTTTCTAGACACAGAGAACTACAACACACAAAACAAAATAAGATGGTGCAAACATATAGAGAACTTTTTTTTTTTTCAAGGTGGATTATACAATGGAGCCTCTGATGCACAATACCACTGCGGAAGGAGTCAGTTTTCCCAGAGGAATGTTGAGCTCCTATCATTACAAATTGAAGAACTGAAACTTTTTTTCCCCCACAGAAAAAAATGAATACTGGTTAAATTCTTTTAGGAGTCATTCAAGTAACTTTTGAGTTGAATGGGCTTTTGTGGGCTGATTTAGGTGCCGAGTCAATGTTTTTAGAATTGTTTCTATGTGGAAATGTGTTCTGAGTGTCAAAGCCCTAATTTAGAAATAAACTTCTAGAACATAAACCACTTTTTCATTTGGAAGCTATCCATATTTATTTTATAATGGCTTTAGAGGCTAGCAGAAAATTATACTTGGGACAGGTGTCTAGTAAATACCTGTTGGAAAAAGAATGAATGTATGCAGGTGCTTAATTCTGAATTCACTGGGTGAGAAGAGTAATAGTTTGTGTGCTGGATGGAGAATGTTCACATTCTTCAAGTGATAGTTATGAGAAATCACAAGTACCTGCCACACACTAAAAATTATAATAAATCTTATTTATTATAAGAGGGCAGAGATGGTGGTTCCAGCATGTAATTGTCTCCCCTTGGAAGCCACAGATGGGACAAAACTGTGACGTGGATCCACAGAGTGAAAGAAAAGATTCAAAGGACTTTGGAAGTTAAATGGATCTCGGAATCCACAACTCTTTTAGAAAAGTGTATAACAATTTTCACTCTTAAGCCACATTTGATTCATTTATTCATTCATTTGTATTCATTTATGTATGTTTTTTCATTTATTTATTCAGCCTTTGTTTTAGTTTTCTATCACTGCAGTAACCGACACCTCAAATTTGGCAGTTTAATACAACACAAATGTATTATCTTACAGTTACATAGGTTAGAAGTACAGATGAAAATCGAAGTATCCCCTGGCTGGGATCTCATGTGGAGACTCAGAAAAGAATCACTTGTAAATCCACTCAGATTGTTGGCAGAATTCAGTTCCTTACAGATGTAGAGCAAGGTTCTCATTTTCTTCCTGGTTGCCAGCTGGAAACTTCCCTTAGTTCCTAGATGTCCCTCTCTCATCCTTGGATGTGGGCTTCTACATATAAGGGCCAATAGCAAGGCACTAATCCTTCTCATACTTGGAATCTCTCCAACTTCCTGTTAACAGGATAATTTGGGACAGGGCCTACTCCCTCTTAAAGTTCATAATCTTCCTTATTTCATTAAATCCCTTTGCCATGAAATGTAACACATTCACATCTAAGGTTTTAGGTGTGAACGTCTTTAGGGGCCATTCTGCTTACTACAACCAACAATAGTTATTGTTGTTATGGGCCTTTTTTATTTATAATGAATTTTATCTCAATAAATGGGGGAGTAACCTTGTTAACCTGCCAGGGAGTGGTCTCTTAGTCTCTTAGTCACATGCTTCATGAACAACCTCACAGTTTAGCCTTTAAAAAAATATTTTTCAACCCTTAACTATGTTAGTGGTTTTCCACTGGTTATTTTAAAAGTTATCAGTGTATTTTTTAGCTTAAAGAATCATGAACAGCACAGAAATTGCACACAAATATATAACACAGATACAACTTGTGTAACTAATGTATTGCTAAATCTTCTACCATGTAGGGAAGTAGGGATTCTCATACATCATTGTTGAGGTAAATTTCTAGGGTTTGATCTGGCAACATATAGAAAAGCCCAAAAATATGCATATTCTTTAACATGTAAATTGCCATTCTAGGAATTTCTTTTAAAGAAATAACAATGAAAATGGATACAGCTTTTACTATAAAGACGTTTAAGAGAGCGTAATGTGATAGCAAATAATTAATACAATCTAAATATAGAACAACTAGAAACTGGCAATAAATTATACTTCCTCTATATGATGAAATGTTTTCTGATAAACCTAGACAGGTTTGGAAACTTGACCTCATAGGAGACCTGTGTCCCCAAATCAGAGTCAAACCTCAGGAAAGCTAGATAGGGCCCAGATTTTTCCTTGCCCAATAAATACGGGACAGAAAAAACATCTGCATGTTGAATCTGGACCAAGTTCTAGTATCAACCAGGGAGTATAATTTTCCCTATCCCTGGTGTGACTTAGTTGTGGTGAAAGACTTCAGACCACAGGAGGTTTCCAAAACTCCAGAACAACACAGGCAACCTGCCCAAGGGTCTTGAGGTAGATCCAGACCTGGAAAGACTGTGTGGTCATGATTCCTACATGGACCAGCAGGAGAACCTGGCAGGTAGGAATGTAAATCCAACTAAGATCCCTGGAAAATTTAGATGCAACCCGCTGGCAGGGAAAAATCATGAATTGACTAACAGCTAGTTTCTGCTACCAGTAGACTGAGTTAGAAATAAAAATTAAGATGAATTATGGAAAATAAAATTACATTTCTTACATATCTGAGATTTCTACACACAACATACAGATAAAGACTGGAAGTCCAATACTCTGTAACAATGATGGTAGCTGTGACTCTAGGTATTCCATCATGCATGATCTTGACTTTATTGTTTGAAATTATAATTTCCATTTGTTAAGATAATGGAGTATGTATGAATCTCAAGTGTGGAAGAAATAATATAATTCTTTATTTTCTCTTACAGTCTAATATAAGCACCAGCCCTATCTAGCAGGAACTCTTCCTCAATTACTCTGGAGCACTGCCCATGTTTAATTAAGCTTCTGGGCATTAGGCCATATTAAAGTGTGTGGGTGTGTGTGTATGTTTAGAACCCCCCCCCCATCATCATGTAGTTATCTGTACACACTGGTTCCCACTGTGTCATCCATTGTCACTCACCCCACAGTTCCTTTGACTTATAGTTCTTCCTAGGATTTCCTTATAATCCCTTTTATTTTGTAAGGACAGTAATGACGTCCCCTATTTCATTACTGATTTTAGTAGTTTAAGTCTTCCAAGTTTTTCTTTCTTTCTTTCTTTTGCCAGTCTTGATGAAGGTCTGTCAATTCTGTTGATCTTTTCAAAAAACAAACTTCTGATTTGCTTATTTTCATGATTGTTCTTCTACCTTCTATTTCATTCATTTCTATGCAAACCTTTATTATTTTCTTCCTTATACTTGTTTTGGGTGTGGTTTTTTCTTCTTTTTCTGGTTTCTTAAGGTGGAAGCTTAGGTCATTGATTTGAAATCTTTCTTTTGTTTTATTTTTTAATTTTTTAAGTATTTATTTATTTAAGTAATCTCTACACTCAACGTGGGGCTCAAACTTGTGACCCCGAGATCAAGAGTCACATACTCCACCTACTAAGTCAGCCAGGCGCCCCTCTTTTGTTTTTAAATACAGGCATTTACAGCTATAAATTTCCTTTTAAGCATTGTTTTAACTGTATGCCATAAGTTCTATGTTAACTTAAAAAAAATCAAGCTAGTTTTAATACTAACTCAATTTCAACAAAATACAGAAACTTGCTTGAATATATCTATATTCCTTTTCCCCTCCTTTGTGCTATAAATGGCATATAAATTACGTCTTAATGCATTATGAGTCCATCAATATAGATTTGTAAATGTTGTTTATGCGGTTCTTTTTTTAATCAGATAGAAGCAAAGAGTTACAAAAATACGCTAATATTATATTTTATATTTACCTCTGCAATCACATTTACTGATGCTCTTTGTTTCTTCATGTGGATTCAAGTAACTGTCAAGTGCCTTTTCACATCAGCCTCAATGACTTCCTTTATTATTTCTGGCAGGGTAGGAATTCATCTGCTAGGAACAAATTTTCAGTTCTTGTTTGTCTGAGGATGTCTTATTTTCTCCTTCATTTTTGAAGCATAGTGTTGCTGGATATAAGACTACATTGACAGTCTTTTTCTATTAGCACATGAATACATTTTCCAACTGCTTTCTGGTTTCTATAGTTTCTGATGAGAAGGCAGCTGTTAATCTCATTGAGGATCCTTTGTACATCATGAGTTATTATTCTCTTGCTCTTTTCAAGGTTCCTTTGTCTTTGTCTTTCAACAATTTGACCATGTGACTATGTTTGGATCTCCTTGACTTGATCGAGTCTGAATTCGTTGAGCTTTATTGATGTGAAGCTTAGCTTTTTAATTTTTTTAAATCAAATTTTAGAAGTTTTCAGCCATTATTTCTTCAAATATTCTTTCTACGCCTTCACTTTCTTCTCTTTCTGAGATTCTTATTTTGCATTTTTAGTACATTTCTTGCTCTATCACAGGTCTGAAGCTCTATTCATTTTTCTTCATTCTTTTTCCTTTTTATTCCGCAGACTATACAATCTCAATAGACATATCCTCAGGTTTACTGATTCTTTCTTCTTCCTGTTCAAAATTTTTGTAGAAACCCTCTAATGGCTTTCTAATGTTATTTGTTGTGTTTTTAAACTCCAAAGATTCTATTTGGCTCTTTTGAGAATTTCTTTTATTGATATTCTCTATGTATTGAGATATGGTTTTTGTTGTTGGTTTGTTTGGGGTTTTTTTGTTTTGTTTTTTTTTTAGATATTGTTTCTTTAGTTCTTTGAACATACTTACTTTAACTGATTTAATGTCTTGATCTAGTAAGGCCAACATCTAGGCTGTCTCAGGGACAGACCTGCTGACTGCTTGGTTTCCTGTGTATGACCACACCTTTCTATTTCTTTGCCTGTTTTATATATATATTTTTTTAAATATAAAATATAAAAATATATAATATATAAATATATATAAACATATATTATATATTATAATATATATTATATATTAAACACATGTATGTTTATATAAAAATACATATGTTTACACATATATTTATATCATATAAATATGTACATAAATATAAATATATAATGTATAATATATATAAATGTATACATATACATAAAATATATATTAAACATGTGTATTTATATATTATATTTTATATTTATATATAAAATAAGTGAAAAAATAGGAAGGTGTGGTCATACACAAGAAAATATACATATATACATATATATATATATTTTTAAAGATTTTATTTATTTATTTGACAGACAGAGATCATAAGTAGGCAGAGAGGCAGGCAGAGAGAGGGGGAAGCAGGCTCCCTGCTGAGCAGAGAGCCCAATGCGGGGCTCGATCCCAGGATCCTGGGATCATGACCTGAGCCGAAAGCAGAGGCTTTAACCCACTGAGCCACCCAGGTGCCCCAATATATACATATATATTTTTTAAACAAATATATATATATATATATATATATATATATATATATTTTTTTTTTTTTTTAAATCTGGACATTTTGTGTAATATAATGTGGTAACTCTGAAAATAAGCTACTTCCCTGCACCCACCAGAATTTATTGCTGTTACAGAGTATTTGTTGTTGTTCTCGCCATTGTTATTTTTGCTGTTTGTTTAATGACTTTCCTTGACTAATTCTTTCTTCCCTGTGGAGTGCAGCCACTGAAATTTGCTCATTGAGGTTAGTGCTCAGGTGATGCTGGTCAGAGACTTGAGAAAGTTGGCTTAAACCAGTGTTTGGTTTCAACAGACACATTTCCACCCATTCATGAGAAGCTCTGTGTGTGTGTGTGTATAGGGATCACCTTCACCACTCGGACAGTTTAAAAGTCTGATTTACCCTTCTTCTGTTTGTGCAGGCCTCCAGGCCATAAGTTAGAGAGTGCAGTTCTCTGAGATATTTCCTGGACATGCACACTGTCCTGTCCATGTGTGTGCGGCCTTCAACATCCCAGGGGTATGATTCAAAGCTCCTTGGATATCCCTTTCCCCAGATCTTCCCTTTACCTCTTTTTTTGACCACCTCTTGTATGGTCCAGCTGTGAAGTATCGCAACCTCAAGTAGAGGTGATATTAAACAATTACTAGTGTTTATTTTTGAAAATTGTTTTTGGGGTTCCGTGTAAGGTCAAACAATGACAGCACCCTATGAATGGAGCTCTTCCAGGAGGCGGAGGGACAAGTCAAACAGTGACAAAGCTGTGGGCGTGGGACATCATGAGGGGCTTCAAACCTAGTCCGACTCCCCCGGGGTGTATAAGGCAACTAATTTTCAAGGTCCTACATAGTTGGGGAAATGGAAAAACAAAATAGTTCAGTTTTTATATTTATAGTCTGACTATTTATTCACTGTCACTCTCTCACACACACACACACACTTTTTATATACCCAATATTGACATGAGAAAAACACCAAGATATACAGTGATTTAAGTGTCTCTATCCATTTGTTAAAGCCTACCTCAATTGCCCTGATTTGGTTTTCTCATCAACTCTGTCTTCCCTCCGCTAATTTAAATTCTCCTTCCTTTTGTTCAGTAGTGCTTGGTCATGACCATGTTGTATTACTTTTCATCCTGGATTACTCTTACTTGTATGTGTCTTCCCCATACTTACACATATTGTAGGACCAAAAAAGAAAGGATCAAATGGACACAATCACCTACAAAAAATAATAACATTTAATATTAAGGTAAGAGGAAACCCCCCTGATTTTATCTTTTTTTTTAAGATAATGTTTTTAAATTTTCAAAAAGATACAGTTCTGTCTCTATGAAGAAACCATATGGTAAAAAAGACTACTCAGTAGTAGAGAGTTGGTTATAACCACTCCTGGAAATGAAGCCCAAATCTAGTTATGCCTGCTATGTAAAAAATTATTCAGAGCCACTTGGACAAGGAAAGATAAGGAGAGAAGGTAAAGAAGCATGGACAGAGAAAAACTTGAAGTATGAGTAAGTAGATCCAAGAGGTGGTAGATTTATGGTCCCCTGTTACCTGTGCCTGGAATGCACCTTGACAATGTACTTCCTAAAGGACACATTTTTCTATAGCCAAGGGCACCCACCTGGGTTCTAGACTCAGTTCCTGCGAAGAAACCAAGACCAGTCTAGGGCCAGTCGTATATAATTCTGAGCCTATTTCGGTAACATAGAACCTAAAAGTACAAAAGATGACTTAATATGGAAGTGTGTCTTTTATAGACATGGTAGATGTGGAATCCAAGTTGTCTCTTTTGATATTTAAACTGAATAGAAGTTTCTCTTTGGAATTGTGCTACACTTGGAGGTTTTTCTCCATGCTGCAATGAACTCCTATTTCACATTAGTGGTCTACTCTTTTGCAGCTCTGATCAAGTAGAAAGGAATAGATTCTGAATTAGGGAATAAAGATTATAAGAACAATGTAAAAACATAGCCATAATGGGTTAAAAATTCCATGCCATTCTCTTCAAGCCCAAGTCTTTTAGTTTTGATTAAAAAGATCACAGAGAATGAATTACTTAGATCCCTTCCAAAGGGGCTTCCTAGCTTAGAGACCACACTGATAAAACCAGGAAGATTAACTACACTCCATTTCTGATATGTAGCCCAGACTCCCTTTGGGTGAATGATGGAGTCTGGCTTTGGTAACAGAGATCACTGATTAGATTTTTCAGGTGGGAACAAGTAAGAATAAGCAAGAATATAGTACATGATGTATCTAATTGTGATCTTTCTTTATGCATGTAACTCTATGAAAATAATGGCATAAATATGTATATTCATTTATACTAATTTCTGGGTATAAAATTAGGATAAGCATGAGAAAACATTAAAAAATGTTTACACGAAGGCAGAGTGAGTTTTATAATCATCAAACTTTGCTCAATACTTTTAATATAAATTTATTTTTCTCATGATGGCTAAATGGAAAATAAATACTGCAATCAGTTTGAGTTTCTATCTATGCCTAGAACCTTTTCATTTCTGCTCACTCATTACACATGCTTGAAGACTTTAGAGCATTAGATAAAAACATTTTTTTAAAGATTTTATTTATTTACTTGATAGACAGAGATTACAAGTAGGCAGAGAGGCAGGCAGAGAGAGGAGGAACCAGGCTCCCTGCTGAGCAGAGAGCCCGATGTGGGGCTCGATCCCAGGACCCTGGGACCATGACCCGAGCCAAAGGCAGAGGCTTTAACCTACTGAGCCACCCAGGCGCCCCGGATATAAACATTTGTCACTGTGGTCTATTCTGCCTTCAAGTGACAAAGCCTGTTTTATCTGCTAACTTTACTCACTGTGGATGGTTCCTTATCTGTGCTTAAAACTGGCTGATCCCACCCTTCTAGTCATGGTCTTGGATGACACTAGATGGCATTCAGAAGACACTGGATATTTTCTTTGCTAGGGCTTGGAATTCTTCTGCCCAGCTAAGAAGGCAACAATCCCACACTCCCTCCATAGAAATGGTGCTATGCTATCCTTCGAATTGGTTTGCTTACTTGGCAACCACATAAGTATATCACTTGTTCACTGGAAACGGGCTTAATGATGGGAATTGCTTTGTTAAATCTTGAGTTCCCATATCTTACAATCATTCACAGTGCTTTACACACTTTTTATCCTAAGGTAGTTTTGCCCTTCCTTTTTTCTTTGAATCATATTTTTATTATCAACCTTAGAGATAAAAATACTTATGAATATTCTACCCTCTCATACTCAGGTTTACTTTTGAATTCCAGATACTTTGGGCTATAGTTGGAATGTCCCTATGTCCATGATATTAATTCTTCACCATTCAAAGAGCTCTTTCTTCTCAGTCTCAATTGGGCTCTTAGCAGTAAAGTCAGACTCTTAGAAGAACCAAATGAAAATGTAAATCAGCACTCTTTTAATTAACATCATTCTTGCATCTCATTGATGTAAGCCTTCCATCTGGAAACTGGAAGACAATAGTTTTTGGTGAGGACCGGAACTGAGTTAAAAGGATGGCTTATTGGCCAAACAATGAAAAAATCAGATGACTGGGAAAATGGGTATAAATTTCTAAAGTAGTGTCTGCCCACCCCACCCCCAAATAAATGCAAATAGTTGGGAAGTAAGGGACAATTGAATTCATTATATGAATATAAACTTTAGTATAGTGTTTTCTGTTATTGGATATATTTCTAGCTTTAACTTATAAAACTAACACTGTGATGCACATTCATGGTTGTTTCTTTTAAAAGTTCTTTCTTTTTAAAAAATATTAATAAACTTACAGGCATACCTCAGGGATACTGATGGATCAGTTCTGGACCAGAACAAAAAATAAATATTGCAATAAAGTGAGTCAAATGCATTGTTTGGTTTCCCAGCACTATAAAAGTTATGCTCACATTGAGTTGCAATCTATTATGTGTACAATAACATTATGTCTAAAAAACAATGCATATTTCTTAATTTAAAAATACTTTATTGCTGGGAGCACCTGGGTGGCTCAGTCAGTTAAGGTCTGCCTTTGGCTTAGGTCACCATCCCCCATGGTCCTGGGATTAAGCCCCACAACAGGGTCCCTTCTCAGCGGGGAGCCTGCTTCTCCCTCCCCTCCTTGCTGCTCCCCCTGGTTGTGCTCTCTCTCTCTCTGACAAATAAGTAAAATCTTGAAAAATATATACTTTATTACTAAAAACGCAAACCATCATCTGAGCTCTCAAGGAGTCATAGATAATAATCACAAATCACTATAAGAGATGTAATAATGATGACAAAGCTTGAAATATTGTGAGAATTTCCAAAATGTAACACAAACACAAAGTGAGCAAATGCTGTGGAAAAAAATGACGCAAGCAGATTTGCTTGACTCAGGGTTGCCACAAGCCTTCAATTTGTAAAAAACACAGTATCTGCAAAGCACAATAAGGCAAAGCACAATAAAATGAGGTATGCCAATTTTTCACATTGTGAATATGTTTGTTAAATATGAAAATTTTAGCAATATGCTTGGGAAAAAAGAAAAAATTAAAAATTTCTCAAGACAGTTATCATATGGTTTCTCTTATTTGTGGAACATAAGGAATAGCATGGAGGACATTAGGAGAAGGAAGGGAAAATGAATTGTGGGGGGGAATCAAAGGGGGAGATGGACCATGAGAGACTATGGACTCTGGGAAACAAACTGAGGGTTTTAGAGGGGGAGGAGGTGGGGGATGGGTGAGCCTGGTGGTGGGTATTAAGGAGGGCACATTTCCCATGGAGCACTGGGTGTTAAACGTAAACAATGAATTGTGGAACACTGCAGCAAAAACTAATGATGTACTGTATGGTGACTAACATAACAATAAAAAAAGGAAAAAAATAAAAATTGCTCATAATCTCACCACTTATAAAATTTGGGGTTCTGGCATACTTATTTCCAGAATGCATGGTATTCACAGTTGAAACTTTGTAATATTCAACAGGATGTAAATTATAAATATAAGGTGGATAAAATATCTCATTAAATAGTAAGCTTCCATTATTTGAATTTTAGCAAACATTTAAATTATATCTATAAAAGTCATCTCTCAGTATTTCACCTCTATGTCTCCCTAACTCCCTCAAGCCCAGTAAAATTAGTCATTTTAGATGTGGTTTATATTTGGAATGACAACTACTCTGAATATAAACAGCTATTCATTAGATAACAATGGTTGGCAATCAAAGGTTTAGGAGGGCCTTGCAACCGATTTCTAAAATTTCCTGGGCAAATATGGAGTAATGTGAACTCCTAAACCTTGTCCAACCTGGCCACAGTTTCCCCACATGGCCAGAGGGAACTCAGAGCTTCCATGGTATTGCTCACTAGGGGAGACAGGGGCTCACAGGCATAGGAACTCAGGGCCTAATCTGCACCCTAGAGAGAACCTCTCTTGCCTAGGGATCAAACAATGCCAGCTTTCCTCCGCCCTCCAGCAAAATTACACAAAGGGAAATTATGCCCGACTTATCCACAAGAGTTTTTGAGAGTAAATAATGAAAAGGCTAAGGGAAAATTAATAGATTCAATTAATTTAAACCTTCAAAATGAAATCTGACTGTTTCAAAAGGAAGGCAAATGAGCCATTTCAAGTTCGGGAGGCTGTGATACTCCATCCCAACAAAGAAATATTGTTAGCATTGAAAACAGTTGGGGAATAAATAAGCAGGCATAGATCTGCATGGCTCAGCACTGAAACTGATTCTTCAAATTTTACAAAGTTTCAAAAACATGGAAATATGGTAAAATGTCTAAATATGCACTTGACATCAGGCTCTCCTGTGAGTCAATGCACTAAGTTAATGGAAACTAGAGGTAGATCTTTTGAAGCTGAAATGAGTTATCGGGAGAGCTTTAGTCTGGGTAGGGAAGGACAAATTATAGGAATAATGACCCACACTGTGCTTGTTGGGTTACAGATTTATCATGGAACCCTATTAGCATCTTACTTTATGCTGTGCCCCCTGTTAGCTGCTTTCACACATATTTTTTACATAATCCTCAAAATAAATCCTGTAAAATTATGTATTCTCATTTTATATATAAAGAAACTGGTGTTAGGAAAGTATAAGTCATTTAGCCAAGGTCATAGAGCTAATAAGAGACCAAGCCATCTTTGAATGGTCTTCATAGACCTGTCGGTTTTAATCCAAGAAAAGGTGTGGAAAGTATTATAGACTTCACATCACAGACTCTGGCACAAGCTCTTACTCTAGCAAACATCGTTATAAACATTTTTAAGACATAATCGGAAGGAATATTAGAAAGTAAACAAATCTATTATCATGGTACATTTTTATTTAGAGTAATTTATGCAATCTTAATGTACTTCTCTTCCAAAACAAGATATGTTGGAGCTGGAGAAGGTCCACGGATGGGCAGTAAAAACAAATCTGCTCTTAGGAGGGATGTCTGTTCAATTCAGTGTATCTCTCATCACATGCTGCTTAACATCGTCACAACAACAAAGCAAATTCAAGTGCACTAATGTTATAATAGTCTTGAATCTAAATTAAAAATTTGCACTTCCCCCTGTCTTCTCCTTTCGAACATAAAATGGGTATCTGCTGTTTTTTTGGTGTCTTCTCCCCAACCATTGTCTCTTTGCAGATAGGCTTTTCTTTCCAGCAACGCCCCTCTCCTGCGCATGGAGTCAGATTGTCTCCTGAAAGGTTTTGCCCAGGCTCCAGGAATGACAGGAGCGACCCAGGCAGACTCGTCCGCTCTCAGTGATTGGCTCAGAGTCTGTCATGTGACTCAGGATGGCCAAATCAGAGCGAACTCGTTGTATTCGATTCCCGGGCTGTTGTAACCAGTTCTCACAGACCTGGTAAAAACGACAGAAAACACGCTCGCTCTCAGTTCTTCTGAACTCCGCTTCATGAGGCCAAAATCAAGGTGTCAGCAGGGCCATGCTCCTTTGGGAGGCGCTAGGGGAGAAACTTCTCCCTGCCTCTCCTGGCTTCTGATGTCTGCCAGTGTTCCTGGACTTTTGGCGGCATCACCCCTGTGCTGCCTCTGTCGTCACCTTACGTTTCCTTTAGTGTGTGTGTGTGTGTGTGTGTGTGTGTGTAAGGGGTCTCCCTCTACATTCTTACAAGGATACTTGGGATGGCTTTTAAGGTCCACCTGAAAAATCCAGGATAATGACCCCTTATCAAGATTTGTAACACAATCATATCCGCAAAGACTTTTTTTGGTGGTGGTGGTGGTGGTTGTTGTTATAAAATAGTGTTTCCCTGTTTGGGGAATTGGGCCCTTAAATCTTTAGATGGCCATTATTCAGCCTGCTAGACCTGGGCAGAATTAATGAGACAAAACATTATCGTTTGTATTCTGGACTTGGGCTTTGAGTATGTGGCCTGCAGACATCTTGCTGTCAAGGGAGTCCCTGCCTGAGAATGACCGGCAGGAAGAAAGTAGAGTCCAACACAGAGAGAGAGGGAGGGCCTAATGACATCCTTTCAGGATTCTCTCAGGCCCAAAGCTGGCCAGCTTCTGGACTACAAGTTATTTAAACCCGTAAATTCCCTTTTTCCTTGAGCCAGATTTTTCTCTTCTTTGCCAAGAGAGGGACTAGCATAAATTACATCTCCACTATTAGAGTATATCTTCCGGAAAAGTATCTCACATTAGGGCCATTTCATAATCATAAGGGCTTGAAAAAATTTCTATTTAAACCCAATACTTTAGAATGCACACATGTGCCTTTTACAAACACTGACTCAGAGTCAAAGGTAGGATCTAGGTGTTCCTTATCCCTGTGGGGCTTTTTTTTTTTTTTTTTTGCTTTTTCCATTGTCCAGAAACACTTCTTATTCTCTCCTTTCACGCTGTTTTTCTTTCCGCATCACCTGACTCCCACTCTATTTCTTTTCCTTTCTCACTTCAAAGGTTTCCTAATTGAAATGTGCTGAAGCAATTGAAATGTGGTACCTCGGTGAATTACTGTCAGACACCGTAACCTTTGGACCAGCTAGAATCTTGTGAGAGGAGACAGTGTATGTTGGTGAAAGTTTAGGGAAAAAAAAGAGTCACAAGCAATTTCACCTTGGTCAAGTTCTATATGAAGAGAAAATAATTTTTAAAAGTTAAGTTGGCAAATAGGCCATTAGCTATTGACAATTAAACGTCTCTTTTGTATTTATTCTTTCCATTGACAATTAACACTTTGGTTATCAAATTTTCTGAGCATATAAAGTAAAATATAAGTTGCAGATATAGAGATTTGGGATAATGTGAAACAGTGTAGCTTTCAAGATTTTATTTTTAGAAGGTGGCTTTTAGAAAGGCTCTCACAAGGGTGCCTGGGTGGCTCAGTGGGTTAAGCCTCTGCCTTCCACTCAGGTCATGATCTCAGGGTCCTGGGATTGAGCCAGGCTCTCTGCTCAGTGGGGAGCCTGCTTCCCCCTCTCTCTGTGCCTGCCTCTCTGCCTACTTGTGATCTCTCTCTCTGTCAAATAAATAAATAAAATCTTTAAAAAAAAAGTGTTTCTATTAACAAGATTGAAGGAGCTTGGGCTGAGCAGGTAGACATTTGACAGGTGTGTGACCAGGTGAAAATTAGATTAATGGGCTAATAATCAATGTTCATCCAGAGGAAGGTCCTTAGGAGATTTGACAAAGGTTCGCTTTCATTTGATGTGTTTATTAATAACTTCAATCAAGCCAGAATGGTATGTTTATTAAAAGCAAGTATAACATGAGCTGGGAGAGACAAAGATTTTACATTGAATGACAGAATCCAAAATGAAACTGACAAATTAGATCTCGAACTAAATCTAATGAAACCAATATGAAGTGGCCTCTCTGTTTTAGATTAATATTCAGCTTTGCAAATCCAAGGTGAGTGTACGATGGATTTACAGCCCTTTGTTAAGAAAAAGCAAACAAAAAACCCCACAAACAAGTTTTAGTTAATTTCTTGATGAACATGACCCCAAAATTTGAAAAGACGTTACCAAAAGAGTTAACTGAATCATGGTTCTTTGGTAGATCAAGAGTCCATACCCGAGGGAATGACAATGGCTGTCGCCATCTGCGTAGATGTCACTGTTTGTACAGTGACAACCATGGAACGGTTGAGTCCAAAAAACAGTGACTGGTGATGAATGGCACAAAACCATGCCATCTGAGGTAGTACTGAAAGAACAAGGACGCTTAGTGAGAAAAATGATAATTCCTAGATCTTAAAATGTGCTTTCAAAATTTTTAACCATACAGAATTCTCGGTCCCATTCTCAGAAATCTGGATTCCGTAGCTAGGCAGGAGGCTACACAGATCTTTTTGCAAACCTCCCCAGGTGATGATCAGACCCATTCATTCTTAAAATTCAGATTGTATGATGTCTATAGCATCTTCCAGCTCATCGTACATTTCTAAGAATTTTTGCTTCCTGAATCGTACATGTATCTGAAAACATTTCTTAAAATGGATCCTGCCTCTGATAGACATAATGTATTTGCTGGTTGCCAAATACTGAGTTAAATTCCAGGGGACGGTCCCTGCTTCTCACACCCTGCCCAGTTTCCAACCTCCCCTCCCTTCCGGAGCCTTAGCAAATACCGCACCCAGCCTGCAGCCTCCCAGAGGGAAAATACAGGGTAGGGCCTGAGAATCTGTCATTTTTCCAAAGCTTCAATGATACACAGAAAGATACATTCAGTGAGACCTTTCATTTGCTAAAGAATGTTGTCTTTTATAAATGGCTAAGTCTTGTTTCAGGGACTGCTTAGGTACAAATAAAGGCTAAAAGGTTAACCAACATCACTTGGTTAATCAGTTACAATTCTACTCCTCCGGAGGTAGCAGGGGCCCAGTGACCCTCCACACATCTGCCTGTGTTATGGGAGGGTCTAGGGGATCAGACCCATCATTTGGTCCCCTTAATCAGTCCTCAGGAGTTCACGTGTGTCAACCCCATTACTGCTAATGTGAGTTTTGTGCACTCAGCTAGGGAAGAGATCCTTGATAATTGTGGGACTCTGGGTTTGAAAAGCAAAGTCACATTTAATGTTTCAGACTTTTGTGAAGCCTTCCTAGCAGCCTTATTAATTTGCTCTTATTTTGGTAATCACTGTTCTCTCGTCTGAGTGGTTATTTTAAAATGGGAAAGGAACCTAAATTAGTATTTTACATTTTAAGACATACATTTGCATCCGTCATAAACTTTAATTTATACTTTGGCCAAATAATTTTAACAGTTGCTATAAAATCAGTTATTTAATAATAGTTTTTACTACCATATTGAATGCAGCAGGAGACAAGCTTAATAGCCTCGTGTCCACAACAAATTTCCAGCTATTATTCGTACATCCCACATGCCTTTCACAACTCCACGGACTAGTCAAGTTCCCACTGATTGCATTATTTGAATCTTGCTAAAAACTAGTTTGCCATGTGCACACAGTAGTTTTTTAGTGAATACATCTGTTTTTTCCAACCTCAATTTCTTTTGCTTTCTCAGATTTACATCATTATAAAAACTACTGTTATTTTCAATAGAATAATTTTCCATAATCATATATGTGCCCCTTAATAGAACATCTGCAATTCAATTCTAAAGCACAAAAAGGAAGATGTGTGTAAATGACATTTAACGTTTATATTTGTATTAGCAAACATGAGAGGAGATTTCAACGGGGTTAAAAACACATTTTTAGACACATGCCAAGACAGTTAGTTAAGTAAGAAAATTTAAATTGGGCAATTCGAGGGGAAAAAAGTAAAATAAAAAAGTATAAAAGTAGAACACTTAACTTGATCTCTGTTTTTGGCAGCTTGCTTTTTTTTTTAAGATTTTATTTATTTATTTGATAGAGAGATCACAAGTAGGCAGGTAGAGAGAGAGGGAAGCAGGCTCCCCACTGAGCAGGAAGCCCGATGCGGGGCTTGATCCCCGGACCCTGGGATCATGACCTGAGCCAAAGGTAGAGGCTTAACCCACTGAGCCACCCAGGCAACCCAGCAGCTTGGTTTTTAAAATTATGTTCATTTGCTGAAAAGCATGAATACAGCTTTAATTGACTTATCCAAGTTTGAGATAACTTTGTCTGAATTTAAGAAACTCTAAAATTATTAAATCCAATTAAGTGAAAATCTCAACTTACCTAATTTATCTTAGTATCTTTGAGAACGCGTAAAACCCAGTGCAGTACTTAACATGTGGAAACGGAGTACAATATGTGAGTGAATAAATGTAAGGACTTGTCAAAACATTATGAAGACTTTTTGAACTTGATTGTTGGTTAGCTGACATTAATTCTTTTTCTTTTTTCAGGGATACATGACCTTTCATTGTTTAATTTATTAATTCAATAGGTATTCATTGAACAGTCATTATAGGTGTTTGGGATACATCAGAGATTTACTGTTTTTCCTAGAATATTTAATTAATTAATTAATTAATTAATAGTGAAGTATAGTTGACACACAGTGCCACACTAGCTTCAAGTACACAACACAGTGACCCAACAACTCCGCGTGTCATGCCATGCCCACAAGGGTCACCCCCATTCACCATCAGTTTACTATATTCCCTGTACTGCCCTTTTCATCTCTAGGACTTATTTATTTGATTACTGGAAGTTTGTACCTCCTAATCTCCTTTATCTATTTTACCCATTCTCCCATCCCCCTTCCCTCTGACAATCACAATTTTGTTCTCAGTATTTATGAGATGGCCTCCATTTATTTTTAGATTCCATATATAAGTGAAATCACGTGGTATGTGTCCTCTGTCTGACTTATTTTACTAAGTGTAATATCCTCTGGGGTCATCATGTTGTTGCAAATGGCAAAAATTTCATTCCTTTTTACGGCTGAGTAATATTCCGTTAGATATCTACGTATATGCCACATCTTCTTTATCCACTCATCTGTCAGTGGACACTTGTGTTGTTTCCATATCTTTGCTATTGTAAATAATGCTGCAGTAAACATAGGGGTGCATATCTCTTTGAATTAGTGTTTTCATTTTCTTTGGGAAAATACCAATAGTGGAATTATACGATATTCCTGTATTTAATTTTTTGAGGAACTTCCATGCTGTTTTCCTTAGTGGCTGTACCAGTCTGTATTCCCACCAACAGTGCATGAGCATTCTTTTTTCTCCACATCCTCTCCAACAATTGTTATTTCTTGTTTTTTCAATTCTAGCTATTCTAACAGGTATAAGGTGATAACTCATTATGGTTTTGATTTGCATTTCCCTGATGACTAGTGATGTTGAGCATCTTTTCATGTGTCTGTTGGCCATCTGTATGTCTTCTTTGGAAAAAATGTCTATTCAGGCCTTCTACCCATTTTTAATCAGACTAATTGTAGTTTTTTGTTGTTTAGTTGGATGTTTTGGATATTTGGATATCTTGGATATTAAACCCTTATCAGATATATCATTTGCAAATATCTTCTCCCATTCAGTAGGTTGCCTTTTTATTTTGTTGATGGCTTCTTCTGCTGTGCTTTTTTGAATTTTGGTGTGGTCTTACTAGTTTAGTTTTGCTTTATTTCCCTTGCCTGAAGAGACATATTGGAAACATGTTGCTAAGGGCAATGCCAAGTAGGTATTAATTCTTGACAAATAAAATTATTTGCAGTCTTGAAAATTTGCAATGCCTCAAAATAGTGTGTGGAAACAAATGAAGACCAACCAAATGAAAACAAAGGGTATTTACTAAGATCTTGCTATAGCAAGAGTATCAGGTGCCATCACCTGCATTTGCCTAAGACTCAAGGCAGGTAAAGGAACAGGAAAGCTTTAGGGTGGGAAAAAGAGATGGCCTCAGGTTTGCCCTGCTTGGACCATCATGGCATGGGGCAGCTGGAAGTGGATTAACTGGAAGAGAGACATCCTTAATGATTGAGTAAGGGTAAGAATTTGGCTTTCATTTGTTGGTCCTAGTTGGAAGTAGGGGCAAAAATTAGAGTAGTTGTCAGTTATTAATCAAGTACTGGCCATTTGGGGCCAATTGTTACAAGTGGTAATGGTCTGATTTTCTACAAGTCTGACTTATATATAGCAGGTTGGCTCCCTGGGCTGGGTACTGTAGGCAATGGGTTGGTTTCCTGGAATTGTTGCTGCAGATTGTGGGTCAGAGTTTTGTTTTTAGTCTTTGGTCTGGCTGTTACCTATTTATAAATTCAGTGTCTCAAATGCTCAGAAATGGGGCAAGTTGTATAATCCAAGGAGCAAAGAACAAATTAGGGTTGAGAAACTATAATGTTGTCCTCTGTAACAAAAATGTAGCTTGGCAATTAAGTTGACCTTTTGAGAAATTTAATTTATTATATTTAATTTATATCTATTACAGTTATAGAGGCACAGAATCTGTCATGATGAACACATTATGACAACACACACATACATTCACACACACACACACACACACACACACACTTCCCGTTCTTAGGGGCAATCTCTTTTGACTATTGATCATTTCTTTTGATATTTATGTCCATATATCCAAATATCATGTTTATGTACTGCAAATTTAAGACTTTGCTATTGGTTGGCCACCTTGGAGCATAAAGATTCAGCTCTCTTTCACTATCACCCCTCACTACAATCACCCCTTTGCTCCTATACAGTAGAACAACCACACTTCTGTGCTCCCATCCTCTGGATACACTTACATCCTCATTTTGGTCAGATAAGTACTTGTTAACATTCTAACAACCAAATGCCATTCACAGCTGAGACATGTTGTATCCTATGATCGTATTTCCTCTTGTTCCTAAGTTTTTGTAATTAATAATAGACTTGCTTCTTGCTGGCTCAATTTTCCGACTATCTAATTTCTATCACCAATGTATTCCAAACTCTACCTACTAATATAGAAATCTCCTCTCAGTATGTTTAGACATATTAAAGTATTAATTTCATCTTCTGGAGATGATCTCTTGTGGACCTGCTGACTCAGTCCAGTCTTCCTTGGTCTTTGGCACAGCTGTCACCCTGACATCTCCCTACACTATAATGCTGAAAATTCTGTCTTTCCTGTGTTGAATCCCTTGTATCTCAAGTTCTATGCCCATTTATTTATTTATTTATTTGGGGGGTGGGGCAGAGGAGCAGAGAGAATCTTAGGCAGGCTCCACCCCCCCAGCATGAAGCCCCACATGCGGCTTGTTGTGGGGCTAGATCTCACAACCCTGAGATCATGACTTGAGCAGAAATCAAGAGCCTGATGCTTAAAAGGACTGAGCCATCCAAGCACCCCATTTTATGCCCTTTTACATCCTGGTTCACTGTCAGTAGCTTCCTTAGAAGGAGTTGATTGTTCTGAAACTGCATATTTGACCATGTTTTAATTTCACCCTCACACTTTATTGTACTATGGCTGAGAATACAATTCCAGAGGGAAAATAATTGCCCTTCAGAATTTTGAAGGCTTTGTTCTATTGTTTTCTAGCCTTCTGAGTGCTATTGAGAAGTTGATGTCATTCCATTTCACGATCATTTCCTGAAGCCATTTTTTTCCTTTCTGGAAGCTTGTGGAATCTTTTCTTTGTTTCACTGTTCTGAAATTGCACAATCACATGCCTTGGGCTGGTTCTATTTCCGTCAGTTATGCTGGGCACTCAAAGGGCTCCTTCAATCTGGAGAGCCATGCCCTACATTTCTAGGAAATTTTCTTAGTTTATTTCCCGATTATTTCTTTCCCACTGCTTTCTCTTGTCTTTCCCTTTGGAACTTCATTTTCTGGATGATAAATATTTCTGGCCTAATTGATTTTCTCATTTTTTTCTTTCCTATATTTCATCTCCCTGTCTTTTTGTTGTTCTTCAATAAGAATTAAATTCATTCTACTTTAATAAGTAAATTAATTAACTTTATGTTCCATACTTCCAACTGAATTTTTAATTTCTATTATATTTTTAATTTCTAGATATTCATTTTTGTCTTCTGAACAGTCCTTTTCTATAACATCCTGTTCTTATCTTAAAGAGGTTCTATCTCATTGCACAAATGATGTTATTAGTATTTTTTTTAAGTTTTCATGTCTCTACCCAATAACTGTTTTTTTTTTCCTTCTGTTTATTACTTATATGATGTTTCATATTAGATGTTTTCCTCAGCTTTCTGGTTGTCTCTAGTTGTCTGCTCATATTTAAAAGTGGGGCATTCAAGCCCTACCTGATGCTTCTGGGAAGGGGTTCTTAACACTGGTACATGCGCTGTGGTTCCTGGGATGCTCTCCACTGCCCCCTGCTCAGTAACAGGGCCTTGCTAATCAGGTTGTCACTGGACAAAAGTGCTTGAGACTTAATTTACCTCACAGCTTTACCCAATCTCGGTGACTTGTAAAACTGACAGTGAAATAAACCATTTAAATCCTGCAAAGAAAAAAAAAGAAAAGTGGGGCATTATTTTATGGATTGTAAACTATACCTCAGTAGAGCTCTAGACAGACCAAAGAAAAAATGGGGGGTTTATGAAGCTGACAGGAAGTTCTAAGAATGTGGGTGAGCCTTGTCACCTTTATTTAGCTACTTGTATGGTTTCAGTGCAGGAACCTACGTCTTTTCTCTTGGTCTGGTCAGAGTCCTCAAAGAAGAATCTTCCCATCTTTTATCTGGAGAGTAAAATCCTGGTTGTCAATGTTCTGGAAGCTGAGTGGGAAAAAGGGCTTTCAACATTCATACCTTATACCGTCACTTAAACTCCTTCTTCAACATGGTAATTCCCACCCTCAGCTGAACCTGATGTCCCGAAGCAGTCAGTGCCTGACTGTTTGTCAGGACTTGGCCATGACATTACCCTCTAGTCTTTAGCCAGAGCAGATCAGAGGCAGTCAGCTAGCCATGTGAAGAAAGGATGACTTGGTTAGGGGGCTGCTAATTACGTTTAAACAAACTTAACCAATCCTTCTGTTTGTAGCCACGTAGACCACACTTCCTGAAACTTCTGGGTGTTTAGCAGTACAGATCAGGGTGCTTCTCACGTTTCTCACATGCCAGTTAGGATTGTCTTGCTGGGTAAGTTGCCAGTCTTCTTCCTGCTTTTCCACTTTCAAAATTTAGTTGCTGTTGTCTTGTCTCTCATTTATTGTCTTTGTGGTTTAATTCCTTTTTGGGGGGCTGTTTCTTTATTCTCATTATCATTTTTTTGGGCTTTTAGGAGGAGGCAAAAATAAAAGTGTGGGTTTGATATAACATCTTTAACCCAAAGCACTGATCAATGTGTTGGCCTTTCTGCTCTCAGTATCTTTTCCTGTAAAAAGGAAATGAGATATAAGCTCAGGATGTTATTTATAAGACACAATAATTTTCTTTCTTTTTTCACATAGGTGGAGGGGGAGATACAATAATTTTCATCTGTAGATCACTTTACAGTATATAAAGTGTTCACATAAATTTCATTTCATCCTCCTGATACTTTCATAAGTCAATTTGGGCAGATATTGTTGGTTCTTTTACCTGAATGGAAACCTAGGATGGTGGGGGTGGGCGGGGACATGCTCAGAGGTCACCCTGGCAGCAAGGGGTGGAAATAGACACACAACTTCTGTGTGCCATGTGGCTTCATGGAGTTATTTGAATGAACAGAGGACAAGGAGATGAAAGAGCACTAGAATTGATTTTGGAAACAGAAAATGTCTACACGATTTGACAAAAATGAGGGTATTTGACAGGAATAGAAGATCCTGGCTTCTGTCAAGCCAACAGTTAAGAAAAATTCCAGGTAAATCTATGGTTAGAGAAATAAGATGAAACCTAGAAATTTAATTGAGATGTTAAGACATCAAATTAGATTCCCTGGTAAGGATGCAGATGACATAAGCCATTATTTAAGCACAAAGCCTTATTTTGTAAGGTTAAATACTGATTTTCTTATCTTAGTTGTCCTCTGGGAATCTTATTACCTTCGTGACCATTCCTTTCTATTAAAGCAGCAGTGAAACCTGATGTGAACAGACATTATCTACTATGATCTATCTTTCCTGCTGAAGACAAAATACAGGTAACTTTGGGACATATCATCCTTTGTTTCTTTCTAAATCTGTCATTTTTTAAAAATCTTCAGCACCAAATTCAATCAATTAACAAAGACCTAGGGAGTACCCAAAAGAAGATGAAAAAAAGGAAAAATGCAATCCCTGCCCTAAAGGAGTCATCATCTTTTGAGGAAACAAAACATCACATCGTAGCTATACTGTAAGTGAACCCGAGTTCTCAAACCCCATGAAAATACAGGATAAGCACATCCTGTCAAAATTTGTCATTCAAAACCATTCATTCATTCATTCATTCATTCATCAAAATTGAGGTACATTGCTGTGTACCTACTGAGTGATTATGGCTGACTCAGATTAGCGCCATGTTAAATATGAGATTTTTATGAGAGGTATGCCATCTTCTCAGACTATTCTCTGAAATTGGGACATTGACCCCAGCATTCTTGGGGACCTCTGCCTTGATGTCTGGCACCTTATCTCTACTTTCAGGTCCTTTTTAATTCCAACGTTTCGCTGTGGCAGGAAGGGGATGGCTCTCCACCTCCTTTTCTTTTTGACATGAATTTCCACAGTATATCCTCCTCTTTCCTAAAGTGACACCATTCTGTCCTCTTAGTAGGGGTCATAGTAGTGTAGCAAGGAGAAAGCCCTGCTTGTTGGGAATATAAAAAATATCATCCATTTAACCTCGCTGATTGAATGAAGCATTTTGAAGGAAATAAACAAAGTGCTACATAAAAGGATAAGAGGAGAGACCTGTATTTATTGGGGTGGTTAGAGATTGCTTTCCATAGGAAAGGCATTAACGGCAACCTGAAGGCTAAGATAAAACCAACCATGTAAAAAGTATGGTTCCTAGCAGAAAGAACCGTAAAATAATTCCAAAGGAATAGTGTAAGTCATGTCCTTGAAGTTGGTAACTAGGACAGTCATGTAGGTAGGATATGAGCTGGGTCTTTTGGGTGGTATTAGAGGTCAGTCTTCTTTCTTTATCTCTCTTTCTTTCTTTCTGCCTTTCCTCTCTCTTTCTGCCTGGAATGCAGAGGGCAGCACTTGAGTTTTGCAAGGCTGAGAATGAACAGTAAGATGGCAGGAACTGGGGTCCTCAGTGACACAGTGGTACAGCTGCCCTACCCGAGCTGCATACCCTTATGTGAGAAACTAGATTATGGTGACTTATTTTATTAACATTTTCTAAGCAGTTTATTTAAATTCATAGTTAATCCTCTTAAGAACTTAAAAGAGTGATCACCATTGTTACTCCATTTTGAGATGAGCAAACTGAGCCAGAGAAAGTTGAATAATTTACCCAAGGTACTCAGTGAGTGCAGAAGTTGAAATTTGAACTTGGGCAGTGTGCTACTCATTCCTTTAGCCTCATACCTTCAGCCATTATTCTATATGGCAGTGTTGGTTGGGTTTTCTACTACCCACCAATGACTGCAATCTTAACTTTACATCCTTTAAGAGTAGGCAACACTTAGATGGAAGCTTCTGGATCATCATATAAACAAAGATTGGTGCAGGGTGTGGCCAAAGGATGGCAAGTTAGACAATCTGATGAAGAATTTATGGTCAGAAAAAAAGACAAGGATGCAGATGGAAATGTGGCAGAGTGGTCAGGAAAAGGAGCTCCTGAAATTAGAATATTTGCCTATAAATTGCTTCTCTTCCAGTTAGTAGCTTGGTGACCATTGCCTAATTTTTTCTTATCTTTATAAGATCTAAGTCACTCTATTTTAGTCCTCAGTTACCCCATCTCTAAAATGGGCATGATGAACATATCTGTCTTTCAGAGATTTAACGTCCTGGGAAAAGGCTTTGTTCATAGTAAGCCTTCAGTAAATGTTAGCCCCCCAAATCATACTGAAATAAGTCTGAATGTTTTCCTCTAAGGCTTGTCTCAACTTGACAGTAATGACTGTCTAGAAATCTTCAATTCAAAATGCAACATTTGGAAATTTTAAAATATCTAAGATGAAGAGAAAGTAAAGGCGATCTTTTCTTTGATGTTAGCGGTGAAATGTTTTTTTCATGTTCTACGGGAAACTCAGCCTTATTACAGATCACAGGACCTAGGACTCCATTGTTGCAATAATTTAATCTGAGGTAGGACTGTCACTGTTGGCGTAACATTTCTTAATAGTATTAGTCAAGCAGAGCTTTAAGGAACATACCTATTGACTTCAAAGGATTTGTTGTAAAGAAAGTGAAATAAAAAGGAAATAAGGATCCATGGGAACAGGATACAGAGTCATGATTTCCACCCCAAGTTTTGGAAAATCTCACTAACCTCCAGACTGTGTTCTGAGAAAAACAGTTATCTTATACAAAGGCGCAAGAACTAATATAAAACATTAGCTCAAAGCCTCTGGGGAGATGAGAGGGACACGAAGACAGTCACTCTCTCCTTTAATGAACCCCCATGTGGAAAGTAGTTGCTGCGTGGTGGGCTGAAGCCTCTGTCTTTGAACTGACCATGGTTCAGGCAGCAAAGTGTCATTTCACACTCTCCTCTCCAAGGGAGCTAGCAGACCTGTGATGCTTCCCAGCTCCAAAAAGAGATCGTGGAAAACATTTTCTTCTAGGACTCCTCGGTGACTTAAACACAAGAAGTAGAGTGACTGTATAGTGATCGCTGGAGGACTCTGATGAAATTCTCGGGTTCTTTCTTTGTCTTTTCCCATATCCAGGGAACCAGCCTGAAAACAACCCTTGCTTTGCATGTGGGAGGGTGCTTACTGAGACTAATGCTGGCCCGTGCTGCTGGTGACGTAGAGAGAGCCCAGCTTCCAGACAGGAAAGAGCCCGCCGCTGGCTCTCCTATCCGGGGGTGGCGGGGGGCGGTGAGCAGGGCTGACAAGCTATTCTGGTCAGAGGGCTGTTTCTGTGTGGGCAGTTTCCCCTCCTGCAGGATGCAGCAACGGAAGGAAAGGGCACCGCCTGACCTGTTTCCCCAGAGGGCCCCTCAGTATAATGTAGCCCTAGTGTCCTGCCGACATAGAGCAGGGAAGTCACCCTAAGAGGTATCACTCCCTGCACAGCGTACAAAAAAACCCCACAGAGGCGACAGACATCAGACCGTTCCAGAGATTCTCCAGCATGTCACTTCCCATTTCTACTATCCTGGGAATTCCAGTTTGGACATTGCTAGAAAAATGACATCTTCTAGTATATTGAGATCACCGGATAAGATCCATCTTGCTATGGACCCTGTGACTAAGTAGGGAATTTTTTCGAGAAAATCAACCTACCTACCTATTTTATCTAAAATAGTGGAAAGGTAAAAGAAGTTCCAAACAGAAACAGATTAAAAAAAAAAAATGACCTATTTGCAAATTGTGACCTTTCAGCCGCACGTGGTAAACGGCCTAGAAGAGCTACATGATAAACGTTCATTAAGTTCATTCATGGAGGGGCTTGTTTTTAAAAACCATTCATGCACGCTGACATCGATTCTCTTACAATGTGATGGGGTAGACAAGACAGAGCTACTCTTCTCATTTTGCAGAGGAGCAAACCGGAAGAGCCTACCACGATAAACCATGTAGTCTTACTGCTTATAATCTGCTATGGGATCTGGCAGCTGATATAGTCAGTTCTGCCCCCAAAGAAGAGCCTGGTGAGAAGGGACAGGAATATCTGTTGAAGGTCTTCCCATCTAACTGGGATCTGGGCCCAGTTAGATATTTCTACCCCATGTAGAACCCCAGCATAGAACCCAGTGCATCTAGACTCTCTTAAGTATTTGATTTTGAAATCAGTGGTTAGTAATAATAACTTATATGTCACTAATAAGGCAGCAGGAACTGTATGAAATGCTTTCCATTATTATCTCATTTAATTCTCATAACTGTGAAATGGTCATAATTATTACCTTCATTTTACTGATAAGGAAGCTGAGGCACAGAAAGGTTAAATGACTTGCTCAATGTCACACAGACTAATGGTGTGGAGTTTAAGGTTTTTAAAAAGAATATGCAAATTCATTGCCCTCGTATCAACATTTCAGGAGATTAATTTATATTCCCAGGGTATAGTGGGCAAAGCAAAGAACTAAAACCTATTACTTCTCCCCTTCTAATTAGGCCATGAGAAGGAATTCCTGGGGCATCTAAAAATTCATCCTAGTGATTTAAGCCTTTACACAAAAGTGCCTTTGAACTGTGCTTGGATGAGTTTTGCCTTTTGTCAGTGGCAGGTTCTGACCTTAGGCAGGATATAAACACTTACAGAAAAGGGCACCTGCCCCTATTCTTTCTTTTTCTGTTCAGGTGAGAAGAGGGCTTCATTGGTGAAAGTTTAAAAAACTTAGTTCCTTCTGACTCCTGTGGAAAACTTATGATGTGTTCTTCATTTTCCTCTCATTTTCTCTGGTTTCAGGTACAGTAGTCTCCCCTCACCCGTTATCTTCCAGGAATGGGAATACCTTTCAAGGCCCCCATGCATGGCTGAAAGCACAGATGGTACTGAATCCCATGTGTACTATGTTTTTTTCTATATATACATACCTATCTTAAACATGTAATTTATAAATTGGGCCCAGGAAGAGATTAACAATAATAGCGTAGAACAATTACAACCATATATTTTATAGAAGTTATGTGAATGTGGTCTCTCCCTCTCTTTCTCTCAAAATATCTTATTGTATTGTGCTCACCCTCCTTGTGATGTTGGGAGATAAGAAAGTGCTATGTGATGAAATACACATTTCAAAGTAACTGAACCTGTGAAGTGCTGGAAGAAAAGTTGCTCCTCCCATGACCAGGTAGGGTAGACTACAATGGTGAGTGTGTGTGTAGGGCAGGGCTCTGAATATATCATCGTGTGCAGTTTCTCCCCACAGCCCCCTTGCTCACGCTCCCGGGCAGTAAAGGCAAATGAGGGCAGGGGAGCAGAGATCGTGATGTGATGTTCACTTAAAGCCTTGCTTAACCAGAGACCAGCGCAATCAATAATCAGGTTTGTTCAGTGTCTGCCAGTTCAGACAGAGCTTTCTCAGGTGATACCATTTCCACTAGCCAGGAAATAGAAATCAACGAATTTAAATCACACCACTGGGACTCAATCAAGTTGGACTCCGAATTCTGAGCTTTCTCCATCTTTGGCTCCCTCTCCTTCTCCTTCTTCCCCTCCATTCATCCTCCCTCCCTCCCCCCTCCCTCCCTCCTTTCATCCATCCATCCCACTCTCTTTCCTTCTTTTCATTCTTCCCTTTTCTCTAGGACACGCTGTCCTTCATCAGTGAAAGAGAATACAGTACATGATTGTGGAACCCTATATAAGCATGCTTATTTACACTTCTTATCTCAAAATACACTTTCGGAATATAAATACACTTCTAAAAAATGGGAATTAATCATTGCAAAAGGCCTAGAAATGAGAATGTGAGTAGCAGAAACAAGGACAATCTTTTCTTTTCCCCTTCTGCTGGGTCATGATGGCTCCAATTAAGTGACCTTGGCAAATATTTAAATGATTCTGCCTATGCTTTTTGGTGGGCATGATACTTTGGATGGATTAGGAACTTTCTGCATGTGGTTAACCTCCAAATTCAACATAACGTTTCAGATAGGTAGGGATGGGTTATGGTCAGATCAGTTTTCTCCTCTTTTTTTTTTTTTTAATTTATATTTTGACTCTAGAGCAATTTGGACAAGTTTCACGAACAGAATAATCGCTGCTAAAGACATCATCATTGCATAAGGACAGTTGGCACTTCTGCCTACAGACCCAGCAAAGTGGGTTCCCGCCCTAGGTGTGTACCTTCCAGGGCCCTGGGCATCACAACCTATACAAATGAATTTATTAAGGGACACAAGGTCACCTCTGTCACTAGGGCTCTGGTGCTCAGTGATGAGAGAGCTTAAAACATGATCCTAAATATCCGATCTCAAAACCAATTCTGTTCAGGCCCCAGAGCAACTTCATAACTTTTGTCTCATGGCCTTGAAACAGCACAGTGGTTTTCCCTGTGCCCTAACAAAGCAGATGGACACTCCTACGTGTGTGGGTGATTTGGTGGCAGAGACGTTTAGTTAAAAGAAAAGTCAAATTAATTAAAATCAAGTTCTTCCTTTCAGATAGCAAGAATATTAAACAGTCTTAAATAATGAAAAGTTTTTCCTAGTAGTGCCAACCATCAATTTTCTTGCTTCTCTTCATGTTCTAATTCATGGTTCTGGAAAGAGTCACACATTAGTATAGTGTTTGCATGTAGTGGAACATGGTGACTGAAGAGTATGTTGCAAAATTAAATAATATTACTGTTCAAATATAATATGTGAAACATGATGCTGATTAAATCGACCCAGGGTCGATGTTGAGTGCTAGAATTGCTAATAGATTTCCATTTTAGTAAAGAATTAATAAGGTATAATTGAATTTTCAAAAGTTAAGTAAAAACTTTAAGCCTTTTCTGAATAGTTTTTATTTATTTCAGTGCTGGTTTTCAAAACCATAATCTGTAGTTTGCATTTTTATCCTAATAACTTTGAACCATTTGGGAGAAAATAACTTCCAACAATTATAGGGTGGTAATTTTACTTTTCTGATTAAAAAATTTTAATTGACATTTTTTATGAAAATACATAATTCAGATTTTGTGTAATTTGAATACAGTAATCTTTCAGCATTGCCATCCAATAAAACTTTCTGTGATAATGGGAATGTTCCATATCCATGTCATTGAATACAGCGACCACTGGCCATATGTGGGCTCCTGAGCACCTGTTTGTGCCACTGAGGAATACAACTGAAATGTGACTGGATTCTCCATACAGAATAGCATAGCGTCAGATCATTGCTGACAGTAGAACACAAATCATGTGACAATCTTGATTATAGCAACATATTAGCGATTTTACTAAAATAAAGGGGAAAATCAATTTTATAAAATAAATGTATAATAATGTATGAATCATCTATGCTTTGATTACTTCTCCATATAGCCAGACTATCAATAGAAGATCTAGATTTGCGTAATGATATATTCAGATGTCTGATAATTTTGCTGACTTTTGTCATATAAAAACTATACGTTTTTCTTATCTTTCAATATTGTTGTTAAATTTGTCTACCTGGAAAATACAACACATATATAGTAATATGCTAACTTGATTAATAACTTTGAGATATTGACATATGATGTGTCTCCATTTGTATACTATTGCCCCAAGCCCACCGATATTAGGGGCTGGCTAGAAAGCCCTAACTGTGACCAGCCATTCTGTAAATGTCACTACTGTCCCCAGAGAGCCATGAGTATCCTGTGGTTTGACTACAATAAAAAATCTTTCCTGCTGAAAAAAGAAGCGATAGCAAATGTCCCACTGGGAGGATTCCTACAGCGTCCCTTCTTTAGGGAAAGTCTAATCCACTCATTTTCAATAGAGGCCTTCTATTTGGGCTCAGAGTTGCTTTGGCCAGTTACCTATCCATAAGAGGGAGTAAATAAACAGTTATCAAGAAATGGAAAGGTAAGGAACCCTTGGTAAAACCTGCTACTGCTTGCAATGTGGATTGCAGGGTAGAGGGTAGAGGCTTAACATTGTAACGTTTAGAAAACAGAGATAAGGTGGGTGCCTGGGTGGCTCAGTGGGTTAAGGCCTCTGCCTTCTGCTCAGGTCATGATCCCAGGGTCCTGGGATCAAGCCCCGAATCCGGCTCTCTGCTCAGCAGGGAGCCTGCTTCCACCTCGCTCTCTATCTGCCTGACTCTCTGCCTATTTGTGATCTCTGTCAAATAAATAAATAAAATCTTAAAAAAAAAAAGAAAACAGAGATAAGGCAAACTCATTGACCCTCCGACTAAGCTTTAAGTAACTGGAAGAAGGGACAGGGTATCTTCAGGTTACCAGGGTAGCAGTAGTTGGAATCTCTGCAGGGCTTTCTTTCCTCTGGTGCAAAGAAAAACTACAAGTGCAGCTGCCTCCCAACCCACCACCAAGCCACCTTACACATTCCTTGGTTGTGGGTGCTCCATGTTAAGGCTGTTCCACACTTTCTTCCCGAGGTTCCCCAGGGGGGTGAGGCCCAGTTGCCTTGGGGGGGGGTAACCTGCTCATTGATACACATATATTGGCTTATTTTATTTTTCCCCCTTTGTCTCACTTCCCAATTCCTCTTGTACTGCTTCCTGGGATTAGTTCCCTTGTAGATATCACTTGCACATATATCCTCACCTCCAGGTCTGTTTCTGGGGGAGCCCAGCCTAAGACAACCTCAGCATGCCTGGTAGTGCCTGGTATATAGTATGGCCTTAACAGATATTTGCTGAATGAATTAACGTAGTTTGCAAAGGAACTCCTACACCAATATTAACTTCACCCAATTTAAAAAAGTTACTCAGAAGAAAAGCAACTAGACTGACTTTTACTTCCTTATCTGGATGCTCCATGCATCTGCTAGCATAAAAGTTCCATTGGCAAGCACATTACCCTTCAAAAAAGGCAAAGTTAGGCTCCATCGCAGTGCGCACATGCCCTTAATAAATGGAAAGGCCGGGATGCAGATTGGACCATCTCACTTGCTGATCCTTTGAGGTATGCGGCTCCCTTCTTTCTTCCATATGTCAACTGTTCATTTTGGGCTTAAAAATAAGGCTCAACAAGTACATATTTGTGAGATGTAGTAGGAGGATGTAAAATCATTAGGAAGTAAATGATTAATATGGAGCCTTCTAAAGAGCACTTCTCCTACGGATCCAGTAAGTGGAATTCCTGAAGAAAGGGGAGTTTTGGGTTGGGACACCAAAAGCAAAAGTCCTCTAGTCCTTAAATTTGCCCGTAGAGGTTCTTGTCAGTTGGTTCTGGGGTCCCTTGGAAGCCACGTGGAGGTCAGTGTGGGTTCAATGTACTTTGGGGGCCTTTAGAAGCCCTCAGTGGAAGCAGTGCAGGAGAGCTCTGGGGTACACCTGCATCGTGGGTTTGCCTTTTGGCCCGTGGCTTTGCCCGTGCTGGAACACCGTGTTATTTTCGTTAGTTACTTCGGTTTCGAATTCCACCTCTTCCCAAGCCCCTCTATGGCGTTTACTTAGCTAGGAGTGGCATCTCCAGCTGTTTGCTGCTGGCTCAGTGTGCTTGTTCTCAGGGAAATAGAAGAATCACTTTTTTTTTTTAATTTGATAAAGCGAATCTCCTTACTGAAGAATCAAAAGCTTTTAAATTAGTAAAATAGTCATCCCAAGCACAAAATGGTAAATTAAATAAAATTAAATATTTCAAGACGTGGTTTGATTCATTACCCACGCCTCCCCCGCCTCCTCCTCACCGGTTCCCCAACACTTTGCACCTTGCACAGAAACCACCGCTTCAGTCCAAAGCCTCGTTTCGGCGTGACCACCGCTTTCGGGGCATTGCCCGCGGCTCGCTCCGGCCCACGCGGGACAGCCTGGCGACTGCGGGGGCCCCCGGGGACGGGCGCGTCTGTCCCGAGGGGCCGGCCGGGCAGGCTGGCGCGCAGCAGGGTCGCGGCGCTCGCGGGCGCCCGCTCCGTCCCCGGCGCCTGCCAACTTCGCTGCGTCCGCGGCCCCTCGGAGCCTCCCCCATCTGCCCGCTCGCCTTCTCCGCGGCGCCCGGGAAGCGCCGGCCCTGCGACGCCGGGGCGCAAACGGCCCTGCTCGGCGACAGCGCGGTCCTGAGCCGCGGACCGAGCTGCTTGGCCGCGCCCGCGGGGGCCGCAGGCCGCTGGTCCGCCCGCCGCTCGCACAAACTCCTAGCGGTTCGTGACCCGGGACAAACTTCTGGCTGAGGCGCAACCCTCACACCGTCACCCTCCCGGAAGCCAGGCACGGAGCAAGAGACGCAGCTGGGGAAAGGAGAGAGAGGGAGAGGGTGGATACGGTGTCGCTGCTCCTCTCCGCGCGGGTGACGCCGCACGGGCGGTGGCGGTGGCGGCCGCCCCCAGTCAAGCTCCCTCCCGGAGGCTGCCGCGGCCACCGAGCGCCGGGGCGCGGGCCGGCGGGGCTGGGCGCTCACGCCCTCTAGCGGGCCGCGGCGGCGCCGGGCGGCCGTGACGTGGGCGCTCCCTTCAGCCGGCCTGCGGGGCACCGCCAGTCAGTCGGGGAGCAAGAGCCCCGCGCAGAGCCGGCGCGGGCTCGGCCATCGGCGCACCGCCGCCCCCGGGGCTGGGCTCGCGGCTGGCGGCGGAGAGGCGGCGGGCAGGACGCGCGCGCCCACCGCCACGGCCACGGCCACGGCCACGGCCGGCGACGGCGGCTCGGGTCCCGAGCAGGGGAAGGAGAGCGGCGGCGGGTGCAGGCGCCGGAACGGAGGGCGGATTTTGGCTCCGCGGGCGCGCCCTCCGCTCCCTCTCACAGCAGCGCCAGACGCCGAGTGGGGCAGGCGGCAGGGAAGGAGGACCCAGGACCCTCTCCCTGGGCCCCTGGAGCTGCCGGAGTTCGGACTTTTGCAACTGTTGGCACTTTGGGGCTCCGGTTCTGTTTTTGGCTGTTTACCTTTCTCTTCTGGCTGCCTGGAAACCCAAGCTCCCGTCCGCCCTCCGCCCTCGCGCGCCCACCCAGCGCCGCCTGGGAGCGGCCCGGCGCGCACTCGGCACCATGAGGAGTCTTGGGACGTGCTTGGCGACTTTGGCCGGACTTTTGCTAACTGCGGCAGGGGAGACGTTTTCAGGTAGGTGGGACCGTTTGTGCCGCCTCCGGGGACGCGAGAGCCGGAGCGAGGGCCCGGGACGCCGGCAGCTCCCGGGCCTGGAGAGCCGGAGGCGGGCAGCGGGTCCGGGGCGGGGGCGCGGCGGGCCCGGCGCAGCTGCTGTTCGTTAGCCGGCGCTGGGCTAGGGGCCGGCAGGGAGGGCGGGCACCGGCGACTCGGGCGGCCTGAGCGGGCGAGCCGCGAGCACTAGCTTCGGAGCCAGGACTCTAGTCTCGCCCCCGCCCCTCCGCGGCCTGGGCTCGTGCTTGGGGAGGACCGCTGCCACTCAAGAGTCCCCGGCCGGCTCCTAGAGGAACAGCAGAAAACTTTGCTTGAAGTTCGGCGCCGCAGCCCCGGGCCGCCGAGCGTGGGCGCTGCGCGATCCTTATGACCCGGAGCAGCCCCCAGGCCGGGTCGCCGGTGCCCGGCTGCGCCCGCGGCGATCTTCTAGACCCGGCAGCAGCTCCAGTGATGGCGTTCGCCCGGCGCTCTGCCCTTCCTGCCGCCGCCCCCAGGCCCTCGCGGCCGGTGACCCCGGCTTTTTCAGATGGTCGCGCCGCAGCTCGGAAGAGCCTAGGCGGGCGTTCCTCGTCGGTCCCAGCGGGAGGACCCGGCAGCCTCGCAGGGAGCGTCCAGGCTCCCAGGCCCCGGGCCAACGCGGCCTTGCACTCTCCGGGCCCCACCTACCCGCCCTCGGTCCCCAGCGGAGTGCAGCGGCCAGTGGCAACTTGTTAACCCAGCCTTGCTGCCCCGGGTCCCAGGTGGGAAGGAGAGGGACTGTGCGTGCAAGTGTGTGCGTGTGTATGTGTGTGTGCGCGCGCGTGTGTGTCTGCTAGCGGGCGCGGAGGCGTGCCGAGCCTGGAGGAGCCCCGCTTTCTAGAGGACCTGTAAACCCCAGGGGTGGGGGTCCGGCGTGGGGCCCAGTGTCGCACAGTGTTACAGGGGTTACCTCTAGATTGTCAACGTGAATGCACGGCGGAGGCGCGCACATTTGTACAATTTCTCACATATATTAGTTTCATTAAGGTCCACGTATAACGGTGGTCCTGGGCTTCTTGCTTTTAATATGAAAAAGCCCACACTATTTGGCTATAAACTTGGGTTGCAAAATAGGTTTCTGTGCTCATTAGGGAGGATTGAGTAAGTTGGACCTTTTAAATATTTATTTGTTTATTTGTTTATTTATTTTGATGAAGGGGCTTTTCACTGTCAAATGCATATTCGAGACATTGGAGACATTTGGTTGTCTGGTGTTTGGAAACATACATTTTTACTTTCTTTGAGTCCTCTGTACACAGAGCCACAGATGCCTGTGTCCTGCGTGTTGCTGAGCTGCAGGACCCTTGGCCACAGTTGGCTGCAAAGATGAAAATGAGATTGGGGTTGGCAGTTGGCTCTGTACTGTGAAATGCAAACAGTCAACTTCAATAAAGAAGTACCTTTTCCCTAAGTTTAATATTTCCTTAACTGTCTGGTAATGGCATGTGCTCCAGAGGACTTAAAACAGGTCCATTCCTATCCCATATAAAATTGATACAGATTTTGGCCTTCAGTCTTTCTTAGGAGCAGATTATGGAGTCAATTCACCAGTTTTAGAGCCTTGTAAGTCATTAGTGTTCGAAGCCAAATATGGGTGAGGGCCTTGGTGATGGTTTTCTCTTTATTAAGATTCATAACCCCCTGCCTGGGATTTGTTTAAAGTTAAGCCTGTCAAGTAGCATTTGGATGGATTTTTAAGTTGTGAGCAAGGGGATTGGAAACAAATATTTATGTAGCTTATTTAAAGCATCAGTCCTTTGTCATTAAAAAGGATTTCAGCATTAGGTAGTACTGACCTGTGTCCTTGGGAAGGCTGATGTAAACTGTCAAACCTAAAGAGACTTTTACTAAAATGTCGCCGTAGTCTTTTCTTTTGGAGGAAATATATCATCCCGTTTGTTTGTTATTATTCCATTAACTGGGGTGTGCTTTCCGAGTTATCCTGGTATGTTAGTGGGCAAAGGCAGAATGAAGCACGGTATCTGAGAGATTGTGTTGAAATGTTGAAATTGTAAATATTTGAAGTTGGCAAATTTTGTTTGTGCAACAGTCAGATATCTTGCTGGGTATTATGTTTTTTTCTCTCCACTTTACATTTTAGATAGTATAGGTGTGGGGCTCCTACTGCTTTGGAAAAGTCAGTTTCTTTGTGTATGTTGGGAAAGTTTGCTTTCTTATTTCTTATAAGTTTGACACATTTCTTTAGGATTCTTCTGGAAATGGAAATAATTGGCTACTTTTCACCTGACACACCTGATGTGATAATCAGTGTAGGGATAGAGGAGAGAGACTGTAAGCCCCTTGAAGGCAAAGTCAGTACTTTTTTTTCCTTCTTGGTTCCCCACAAAACACTTAGCATGAAGTCTTAGATCTAACAGGCAAGCACAGGATGTAGTGCTCTCAATCTCCTGTCCTCTTTGGGAAGGGTTTGGAATTTATTTCGTTATTAATTAATCATTTCTGGAGATGGACTGTAGGGAGTTTGGATTTCAGAGATCAGAAATAGAGTGCTAAACTTACTGGAAGAAAGAAAGAATTCAGTTTGTGGTTTACGTGGACTTTATTTACTATAAACATTTCATTTTAAAAACTGTTCTCTGTCTTTGCAATTTCTAATTTGTTAATATTCTGGGAACTTCTAATGCCAGTATTCTTATTGGAGGCTCATTTTCTGCCTTCTAGGCTTTTAATGGTCATTAAAAATAACTTTTGTTAAAAAGGAATCAAGTCGGACTCAAGGAAGTTAAATCATTTTACTTTTGTTTGAATTTCTCTTGTCCATGGTGAGAAGCCAAATAGCTGGCAAGTCATTCCTCTTTGACCCAATTTCTTAAAAGCCGAGTTGTAATATATATTATAGGACAAAGTGTGTAGTTTTATATTATAATAGATCTGATGTGTTTTCTCTTAAGCAAACTTTGGTTTGCAGAGATAGAAATACAAACAGATTTGGCCCTTTGTTTCTTCCACAGTATTTGGAATAAATAAAACCTTAACATAAACTTGTGAATTTGGGACTCTTGTGGAAAACATTTATTTAAAAAATACGTTAAGGATATTTGTGGGAAAGCAGGCAACATTGGAATAAAGTTTATAGTTTAGCGAGTAGTACTGTACCAGTATTTAATTTCTAAATTTTGGAAATTCTACGAGGGTTATGTCATATGTAAATGTTAGGGGAAGGTGGGTAAAGCTTGAAATCTATATATTTTTTGCAACTGTTCTGTTAAGTCTAAGTTACTTTAAAAGACAAAATATTAAAGTACCCTTTGTGAAAAGTGGGAATAGATTTATTTAGCAGTGTGATTTTTCTTTTTCAAGTAATTATAGTCATGAAATTTTACATTTTTATGGTGCTTTAACTAGATTGATAATTCATATGATGAAAATACTTCAAATTTAAATCAGTGAGCATGAAAGAAATATGCCAAGAAATTACTATAACATTTTTAGTGTTATGTGTATGTAGGGAAGTATTTATTGCTTGAGCATAGTAAATTGTTCTGATCTGGAAAATTACAGGTTTTAGTCTCTGATGTTTCCAAAGGGTTATTATGCAGCTTTTTGGAAGTGAAGTTACTTACATATCATGACATACGGGTAAGTGTGTATATAACTTGAGTAATTCTAAGAGAACTTTCATTAATAAGTAATCTGACCTATGCCTTCAGAGTAAATAAACCATCTATGAAAGAAGCATAGCCTTAAGTTTTGGCAAAAGTTGGTTTTAGAATTTAAGTTTTCTGTGTCGATTATATAGAAGTTGACGGCTTTATTTGAATTTTTCCATGATAGTTCCGTAACAATTATAGTACATTCTAGAAACTGACAGGTTTTATGTATCTCTTTGGTAGAGGGACTGTTTTGAATTCCTTTCAGTTTTTGTTTCAAGATTTATTAAGTTTTCTAGAATGAGCATGTATCAATTAAATATCGTAAGACATAGTTTTCAGCTAGGGGTCAGGCATGTTAATAAGTAGTTACGTATTTTTTTTGGGCAGTGTAACATTTTTCTTAAGGGTGGTGGCTACCACACAATGCTCTTCAGTTTCATTCTGAGATTCTTCTCTTCGAAAATCAACTTTCCCGTAAACTTTCTTAAGTTTTATATCTGTTATTATCTTTATGACTGTAACACATTAAAAAGTCTGTTTTGTAAGTGAGAAAAGGCTTAATGACTAATGTGTTTCAGACTCACTAGTGAAACACTTAAAAAGATGCAAAATCATATAAACCTCCTATCCTAAGAGGATGCAGCTTCTCGGGTTCCTAAAATCCTGCTAAAATCCTGCTGTGGTTGCCAGTTTCGTCATCAGAAAGCCTGAGCTTACTCTGTAGCTCTGAAAAACTCAGCAGAGAAAAATAAGGAGGGCTGGGGTTGGGTGGGAAGCAGGAAAGCTTTAGTCACCAACCTTGGGAACCTGTAGTACCCCCACCATGGCATGGAAGAGTGTGAGACGAATCAAAGAAAAAAGGCATGAGAAGAAAAGGGTTTTGTGCTCAGGCATCAGTGATGTGAGTTCTGGAGGTCCTAGCAGAAGAGAGTCGCTGCACTTATACTCTCTTTGGTCTTAAGGATGGAACCTCTGGAAGGGAAAGGGGAGATAATGAAAAGAGACACATGTACACGTAGTTGGTGCTGACATTTCCCACCTTAGTGGCTTTAGGTGGCCTTGGGGAGGGCCTGGGAGTATTGAGCCCCCTTGATGGCAAGCTGTGTTCACACCTGTGCTTCTTAAAATTTAGCATGTCCAAGGATCCCCTGGAGTGGCCCTTCCTGGTGTTGATTTCTGGGGAGGAGCCCTGGTGATTCTGGAGTGGAAGGTTCATGGAGGGTCTCACAGCATCCCCAGGGAACCTTGGTTTGAGAAATGTGGATCTAAAAACCAGTTCTGAAAGTGTTATCTTTGGACCAGCGGCATGAGCATCACTTGCCCCTGCCTCCCACCTACTGAATCTCAAACTGGAGGAAGGGTGAGGGAGGAAGGAGCAGGCCGCTGTCTGTGTTGGAACAAGCCCTCGAGGGCATTCTGATGCTTCCAGGAACTATTTTTCCGAAAGAACTGGGATCTTCATCGCGCGTGATCAGCCTCCCTTAATAAGAGTTGAGAGAGATCCAGGGGTAAAAAATAGACTTTGCATTCGTGCACTTATTAGTCTCCTGATGAACACAGCCAAAATTATGAACAGGCTGCTATGACTGTGTTACAACACTCAGCCTGTTAGGTGAAACCACCAGTGTGACATTTCAAATAATAGTCTTATCTGGGGAAGATACTGGATCCAGCCAGTTATAAAACTTAAATAGAAAAAGTTTTCTATAATTTTACTTACCACAACATAAAGTTTTAATTAAATTTTGCAGTAATGATTAGCATTTGGAAATTTCTCTGGGTGGATATTGTGTCTAGAAGATACTTGTTTAGTTGTAATAAGTGCATAGCCCAATGTGCCTACAAAATAATGCCTTTAGTTCAAGTAAACACTTATTGAGTACTTACTGTTTGTAAAACCCTTTTATCGGGGAGCATTGGGGTGGTAGTGGGCAAAATTAGGAATGATACAGTTACAATGCTTTGCGTATTGATTAAAAGTTTCAAAATTCACGGCCATAGAAACAAAGACTTTGTTAGGAGAGAAGTGGAAATTGATGTACAAGAAATTTGAAATTTTATTGTGGAAATGTGAAAGAAACTGTGCCGTTGGAAATGAACTCAACTTCCCGACGGAAAATAAAAGGTTTTCATTATACCTCGCTTTGGCGTACTGCTAGTGCATATCCTAAAATAGAGCCTCGTGTTTCTGTTATTCACAAAAGACAGTCATTGCCATCTCTGTTATGTCACACCCCAGGTAAATAAAAGCAATCGTGAGGTTATTGAACAGATTGATCAGGGAAACACTGTCATCAGACTTTCAGAGCGTCAAGTCACAGAGTACTTCCCACAGAGGCGGGCTGGCCTGCTCCCTGCTGCTCCTGCTGCGAGAAGCTGATCACTAGGGGTAGCTGCACCCTTAAACCCACCTGCTTGACCCAGGAGAGGCACAGCCTTACCTGCCGAAGGCTTCCAGCACTCATTTCCTCAGAGCCGAAGGAAGGCATGCTGTTCAGTGCACCTTCAGCCACTTCTCCATGCATCTGACTCTTCTCTGTAAAGTTAAACTCTTGAGTGGAAGTGGTAGTCATCATTTTAGGTGGTTGTAGTTCAGCACTGACCCAAAGACAACTTTAAACTTGCCCGTGATGATCTTTCTCGTTTTCCTTCTTCTTTTTTGCTGTGTCTGTTGCTGCCATTCTATATATAGCAGTGGAGCTAGAAGTAGTATATATCTGCCAAGTAAGTAAGAGTTCATGTTAACCTCTGGGCCCTTCCCCATCAGGCCTTTTGGCAAGAGGCCAGAGAAGGCAGTGGGATGAAGAGCCACAGGCAGGTGTGTGACATCGGTAGGAAGCGGCTCGTGTATTGCGCTTACATCTGCAAGAGATTCCTCCTGTGGCGTTGTCAATTTCAGGATACTGTTCAGGAGGAAGTCATTACAATTAGCCCTGGAAATCTGATGCCGTTAATTTTCCTGCTTAAAACACAGAAGATGAACGCATCATTAAAAACTTTGTATCTGAAACCCCAGTGCTGGAAGCAAGGGGAGGGAGGAAGACCTGATGGTAGGCAGTGTCACTCCGTTTATATCTGGGGTTGCTGGGGAAGGCTGGGACCTGGAATGCCAGCACCAGTGACTGCAGCATGGGAGGGAGAGGATGGATAAGAGCAGACTTGTCATGCACTTGTCAAAACAGATGTGTTTTTGGAATCTCCCTTGGAGGAAAAGGCCACCGTTTAACAGATTGATTTATTTCAGAATACAACAGCCTAAGCAGAAGCGAAGCATTTACTTTTTATGGGCTGCAAAGCATAAAAGCTTATAGAGCATGGGTTTGTTTTCAGATGGGTGAATATTCATTTTGATCTCATTCCTATTCAATATGCAGAAAGCAGATTTATTGCATACAAGGAGAAGAATGTGTTTTAGTTTGCATTACCTTCGAAGTCAGGGGCCCCATTGCCTCTCCCGGCTTCCTGCTGTGGAATCCAGGGCAAGTTCACAGGTAGACTTCTGGCAGCAGGAGGCAGGGAATTGGATCACACCCTGTTTGCAGTCTGTGTTTGATTGTCCTGTTTGATCTCTCTTCTCAGTTGCCGTATTTTGAGCAACTGTAAATCATATCCCAACCACATGCTTGAAATGACTCATTGTATACTCTCTAGATAAAAAAGTATAAAGTGGCCTAAAACAGTTCATTTACAATAAATACTTGATGGGGCATCTGGGTAGCTCAGTTGATTAAGCACCAAACACTTGATTTCGGCTTAGGTCATAATCTCAGGGTTGGGAGATTGAGCCCCACTTTGGGCTCTGTGCTGGGTGCAGAACCTGCTTAATGCAGAAAGAGGAGCCCTCCTGCCTGTCGGTGGGAATGCCAGCTAGTGCAGCTACTCTGGAAAACAGTATAGAGGTTCCTCACAAAGTTAAAAATAGAGCCAGCAATCGCATTACTAGGGATTTATTCAAAGGAGACAAACATAGTGATCTGAAGGGGCACATGCACCCCAATGCTCACAATATGGAAAGAGTCCAGACGTCCATTGATGGATGAATGGCTAAAGATATGGAGATATATATATATATATATATATATATATATATATATATATATATAAAATAGAATATTACTCAGCCATCAAAAGAATGGAATCTCGCCATTTGTCATGACGTTGACGGGACTAGAGGGTATTATGCTATGTGAAATAAGACAGAGAAAGACAAATACCACATAATCTCACTCATATTTGGAACTTAAGAAACAAAGCTGATGAACATAGAGGAAGGGAAAGAAAAAAATAAGATAAAAACAGAGAAAGAGACAAACCTTAAGAGACTCTTAACTATAAGGGATAAACAGGGTTGTTGGAGGGGAAGGAAGTGGTGGGATAAGGGTAACTGGGTGATGAGAATTAAGAAGGGCTTGTGATGTGATGAGTACTGGGTGTTATATGCAACTGATGAAAGTCTACCCCTGAAAATAATGATACACTGTATGTTAGTTAACTTGAATTTAAATAATACTAATAAAAAGAATTGAAACTGTTTTGACATTGAAATAAATGATTTCATAAAGGAGAGAGAGAGAAAAAAAGATTCTCTCCCTCTCTTCTTCCCTCACCCTCCTCCCTCTCTAAAAAAAGAAAATAAATACTGATGATATATAAAATAAAAATCAAATCACTGGGCAATGTATAGTGTGTCTTAATTACTTAATAATATATTTGTTGAATGAATACAAAAGTGAAGTTCCCTTGGGGAGGAAAAATATCAAAGTACTTCTGCTTACTGCTTTTTTCTTTTTTTTTTTTTTTCTATCAAGTTTGACTTCTTAAAGCATTTGGAATAATGGTAATAATAGGCCCAGGGTTTTGTGCTTGGTACCCTTTGCAATTTATAGGCATGTAGATATTCAGTTGCTAAATTTAAAGGAAAAAGCATCACTTTTTGTTACTTAAACATGTAAAAGTAAGCCTGTGATTATATCATGTGTAATAGAAACATACTAATCAGTTAACGTTATAAAGCAAAATTTTGCTAAAAATGGAATTTATCATGTGGTAGGTTTATCATGACTCTAGGGGGATTTGCTTTTAGTAAATCAGTGGTAAAGTAAGAGAACTATGGCATCACCAGTAAGAAGGTTCCATAATAGAGATTAATATATATTACCCCTGCTGGGTTAATTTCTGATTCAGAATGAAATTAATTATACCTACACAGAGCTCACGCTTTTACATGAACGACTGGCTCATCTTCAGTAGGGCCAGCGCCCTCTAGTTCCTTTTTCATTCAGTGTGGTACATGGTCACGTGACGATTCTTCACGAAAAGAGGTCACTCTGGCAACAGCCTCATAAACTGTGTTCTCTGCTTCTTTGACTCTCGAAATCTAGACCACTGAATAGGGTGCGGAATTTCCCCAGTTTCCATGGGCGTTATGTCCTGTGTGTACGTGATGGGGCTTCTTGTCTGATTTCTTTTATCAGTTAACTATTCATCCCATTTGTGTGGCTTTTTAGGGAGCCCCTCCCTCTTCTTTCAGTGCTGCTGGGTGGGCTGGGAGCCACTGTTCAGGCTTATCCAGAATCCTGTGTTGCTGACCCTTAGAAGGTTTGGTGGTGGTGGGGGGGGGGGGGTGTTGCCCAGTCACAGAGGGAATTGGACAGCTGGAGGATGTTAAGGCTCTGACGTCAACTCCAGGTTCCCTGGGGTTTGGAAAGAAGAGCAGAGCCCCCCCGGGGGGCAGATCAGGCGCTCCTGATTTTGCAACAAGGCGTCTGAATAGCCTCTTGGCCTTGGGCATGTTATTTACTTTTTCTGAGTTTTCTTTTCTAGAAGAGTACTTTGTAAGATAATTGTAAAGGCTAACCGATGCCCTGATGTTAGGAGACCTCTTGGGGTGATAGGGTTGTGTCTGTTCAGCATGAAGAAGAGAGGGGATTGGCCAGTCCTGTGGCCAGTGTGAACCCACTGTTGTTGTAAGTCAGAAAGAGTCGATATTGACAGTTTCATATGGTTCAAGGTAATAGACTCCCTTTCTGGGTCCAAGGCATTGATGGCTGTGGTGTCTGGAAGCTATAGGAGGGACATTTGTGCCGATGTGGTTGTACACATATATATGTTATAGATACATGGCCAATGTTATGTTTTAAAAGAGGAAAAATAGCTGAAAATAGCAAAATGATCCCCTAAGAATTGATACCGTGCACAGCCTGCACTAGTCAGTAGCATGGAAGGTGGTGTGTTCACACGTGCCTTAAAGTCAGTCATGTGAGCCTCCAGGCCTCACAGTCCTGGCCGCACAGACCCGCCAAGTCAGAATCTCTGTGAGGCGCCACTGAAGCTGGTCAGGAAACATCCAGATAATCGTGATGCTTGTAAACTTTGAAAGACTCTTCGTTAAGAAAGTCGCCGTGGCTCCGAGACCATGCCCTTTGGAGAACTTATTATGTCTTCTCTGATTAGTGTTAAGAAAGCATCCAAAGATCAGCATGTGGATTTTTAGACCAAATTATTAACTGACCAAAGAGTATTTCTTTTATGAAGCAGAGGCTTTCTAGTGTCAGAAGAGAGTGAATTATGAAACAAGGCATTTTATTGAAACTTGGTTGTTCTGTATCCATCTTTTAACTTGGTGACCTCTAGTAAATTTGCTATCTGTCTGGAATTTTTAGGACATAATAAAAGAATAAAGACATTTCAGGATAATCAGAACACGATGACTTTAGATCTTCAAATTTGCAGCTCTGAGCTGCATTTTGGGATGACTCATTCATAGAAGAGGATGAGGCAAGATAGCATGGGGAATAATATTTTCTAGTACTTATTCCTTTATCTCCTGTTCATTGAAACATGGACACTGTAGAATAATTGGTCTTCGGGGCCCCATAAGGGGCCCAGAAGCTTAGCATTTTGATTGTAGTAGTTCCTAAAAGACTCACAAACCTCAAAATGGGCATACAAATCTGTTAAGGCACTCGAAATTTCCACCAGCTCATCATTTTGACCAAGGAAGAAAGGTGCTTGTTGAAATGTCATGTCTGGGAGAGGTGGCTCATTAAGTCATCTTAATATGACATCCTCAACTAGCTGTCACCTTGATAAGTTGACATATCCTTAGATGTCAGATTTCTTACTCGTAAAAATGAAGACACTTGATTCAAGGATCTACAAGGTCTCTCCACAATCGCTTGAAGAGTATGAAGATTGTCATCTTAGTTCATATTAATTTGTGAGGTAGCATGGTGTTGAGAGGGTGAGACCTGGATCAGTGGGTTATTTTTTGATAGGTGAGAATGGGAGAAATGTCTAGAACCTTGGGTCCAATCTAAGAGAGTGCCTGATAGAGCATGAAGTTGCTTGTTAAAAGGAAGTTGAAGGGGGAGGACTGAACGATTTTAAGATGCTTCCCACATTTGCTGTGGGCTGCCTCTGCACAAACGAAGCCCTTTTCCTCCATACTTGAGAATGTATTTGCCATTCGTAGGGGCCACCAACGGCTATGTGGCAACTAGGCTGAAGGCTGTGATTTTCTACCTAAATTGTGGCCACAGAGCTAGGCCTTATTTTAGGGGGTTGGAATCGGTAGTTATAAGTGATAGCCATGCACTGAGCACTAATTATGTGTGAGGTGCCATGCTGAGAGGATATGATATTTTCAAACCCATGGCTGCACAGTAGCTGATAAAACTTGGCTATGAAAATTGCTGGAAGCTTTGGGAGGAGAATCTGTCTCCATTTCTAACAAAGCCAGGTCATCTGAGCAAGGGAGATGGGCACTGTGTGTCTTCCCTCCCCATACACACAGGTGTGGAGCTACTTTTTCCTGATTTATTTATTTTCCTGATTTATTTCCTGATATTGATTTGATGCCATCCGTCTGTATTGAAGTGTGCTCAATGCAGAAGCATTTCAGATGGAGTGCTGTGTCTGTTAGAAGGGTGTTGAGTGGTGTTTCAGTACATGATCTAGAATCTTTATCATGGCCGCCGGGGGAGATTTTCTTCTGGGTCTTAAGTTCCAGGAACTGTGGACTTAGTTTTTTCTGGTGGACATAATGAATTGTATAACCCATCAAGTTTTCTTCTTTATGTTGGCTGTTAGAAAGCCAGATTCAAAAGCGTGTTCTGTCATAGTGAGAACTTTTTTGAATGGAAAACCTCAGTCAAAGCTGGCCTTCATCAAACAGGGTGTTTGTTGGCTCTGGGAACAGAGAAGGTGGTGGGAGGCACAGCTGGTCCCAGGGGCTCAATATGGCCATTGGGATTTGGAATCCTCTTCTCTAAACATCTTTCCTCTTTATGTGGTATCTTTAAGGGGTCATAGGCTGAAGTCTCCAGCTCCAAGTCCAGTGGGAAGAGAGATCCTGTGCCCCAAAGGGACACACCCGTTCTGCTAGTGAGCTTGCTCAGACAGGTCATACCACCTGCTTCCCCTTTAACCTTCTGCTCCGTGACCCACCCACTAGACCAGGCATGTGGCCTGCCTACATGGACCACATGGAACAAGAGTGAGGAAATGGAGCTTTTACCATGAAAAAAACAGGTTCTGTGACCAGTTGAAGAGAGTGGTGTGACAGAAAAGAAATGAGTTCCAGATCTTAACATCTGAGTCAGTGTTCCAAGTGCAACTTGCGTGTGTGTGCTTTTCTTTTACTTCCTAGTGACACCACATAACACAAAGGTCACTAAAAGTGAAGAACACAGGAGTGGGAAGATGGTATGGAGGTTATGATAGGCTACTATAATACTTCTCCAGCTTGTTTTTTTAAAGCATCCAGATATTTTCATTAAATAAAATTTTACATAGGTGAAAAAGCATGAAGAAATCTTTGGATTAAACAAGATTTTATGTGGGAAGATTAAATCTCCAAGTCTGAAAACAAGAGGTAATGGTTAGCTTTTGCTGTATAACAAAGCTCCCCAAAACTTGGTGGCTTAAAACTGTTTTCCATTTTTTGTTTTATGAAGGGGGGATGTTTTATGAAGGGGATGATCTAAACTGGGATTGGCGTACTTTATGTGTATGTTTTTACTTAGCTGATCTTGGCTGGGCTCTTGATACTTGGGGGTTGGTTGGCTGTAGGCTACTATAGGAGAGCCTTGGCTGGGACAGCTGCTTTCTCCTCCGTGTACTCATTTCTTCTCCAGCAGGCAGAGTTTCCAAAGACTGCAGAGGGTGCTAAGGGAAGGGTTATGCTTGGGAAGGGCACCTTGTCACTTTCACTGTGTTCTTTTGGTCAAAGCCAGTCCACAGGGCCACCCTAGAACAAGGGTAGGGAAATAGACCTCACCCCTTGGTGGGGTTAAGACCACAGTATAAATAGTGTGGATACAAGGACAGATGGAGAATTAGACCTGACATAGGGTCTGCCAGGCCCCAGTGCCTGTGTTCTGAGATGCCTCTGCTTTGGAGAACATAGTTGGGAAATCACTGGCACCATGAGAAAAGGAAATTTAAGACCGAAAGCCCTGTATTCAAGGGTCCCCCCTGGTGTTGTCATCTGAAAGGGAAGCTGTTTAACCTCAGTGAGCTCAGTTCCTGATCTGTAATTAGGGTCATTCAGTGGCACTCTGATTCATAAGGTCTGCCTCAGATCAAATATGATAATGGGCTGTATAAAAAGAAATTTTACACACTGTTGTACCTCTGGGTGTATTCTGAAGGTGATTATAACCCGATTACGCCTGGGCTCTCATCCTGGCTGTGTCATTACCAGTCGTGAAAGTCACATTGCCACATGGAGCCAGTTTCCTGATCTGTGAAGAGGGGATGATGTCTGCCTTCTTGGTCATCCTACGGAAAACATAGTGCCTGGTCTGTAGGAGCTGCTGTCATTGTTCTTAGAGTCCCATGACAGCAGAATAACCTTGAGTCATTGCCTTGTGTGTTTCCTCTCTGTCTGCACACCCCAGAAGGTGTGGTTTTTCCCAGCCCCAGGTTTTCTTCCATTTGTAATCCAGCTCGTAAACTTGCTGCTATTTCCTCTGGCCTCCCGAAGGCAGGGGCAAAGGAAATACGAACATCACATGCCACCTACATGTGGATCCTTTACGTGGTATTTACTACCAAAGCAGTCCTATAAGTAAAAAATGGTAGCACTGTTAATTTATGGTTTGTGGGACTGAGGCCCCAAGACATTTTTTTTGAAGATTTTATTTATTTATTTGAGAGAGAATGTGAGAGGGGAGAAGCAGACTTCCCGTGGAGCTGGGAGCCCAATGTGGCTCTCAATCCCAGGACTCCGGGATCATGACCTGAACCTAAGGCAGTTGCTTAACCAACTGCACTAGACAGCTGCCCCTCCCTGCCACAAGACATTTTTAAGTGTTGTACAAAGAGTTGGTAGAGCACTTAGTGGACCCCGAAGTGCTCCGTTCTCCAGTGCCTCCTAAGCCCAAAGCCTGGGCTCCTCTCCCCACCTGTTGGTCCCAGAGTACATCCCATTGTTTCCAAGTGTGCTTAATTGATTTGGTACAATTTCTCATTTTGAAGGTAAAAACAATAGTAAAGTTGGTTTAGCCCGCAGTGCCCTGTAGCTATTGCCGTTTTACAGCTCTCTGAAATAGTAAATTAGAAGGAAAAGTACTTAGCTTCTAAGGAACTTGAATGAAAGTAATTGATTAGAGACATCATCCATATCTTTCACCAGCAGAGGAGGGCAGAATGTTGTCTTCTCTGGGGTTTCAGATCCTCTGAATTACGTTTTTATAATTTCTTGCGTTTAAAATCTGATATTTGGTTGTGGGAAGAAGTGTAAAATCCTTTGTAAATCTGTTACCTGTATGTGTTGGTGGTCTCAGGGGCAAAGTGCCACTAAGGTCAGCGACACTTTATTTTTAGACCTTTCCGTTCAGGTGGAAGTGGGCTGGCCTTTGGAGATGATGTTAATTACCTTCTGTAGAACAAATTGCGTTTTCTTTGGAGGTTGGACAAAGACAAAGGAAGCAAGTAAATCCATATCTGAAGAATGTAAAGCAATCTAGTGAGTTGAGTCTTACCTTATTTCACCATGGGAAAGAACTGTTTGGTTTATAATAGCTTACAATGATGATGTGCTTTGCTTTAATCACTTTTTTTTTTTTTTTACAACATCGTTAGGGACAATTATACCAAAATAAAGTAGAATAAGTAAATATTAAGAGAATATTAGCATCTTTCACAGTGTTTTAAAAAAATATGGAATTAGGGGTTTTTTGCCAGTATCATTTAAGAAATGATGATCATTGTCAACAGATGCGTATTTATTTTATTTTACTCTCGTTTGGGAAGATCTCTGAGCAGCTGGAGATAAAATGAGGTGGTTCGTTTTTTGTTAAGGATGAGGGAGAGCCCTGGAATAGACTTTGGGGCTCTAATGTTTGCTTCTGCTCTCTGTGGCCTGTGATTTGGGGCAGGTCTCCTCATTGTGACTCAGGTGGCAGAAGAATACAGTGGATATTAAAATAACTACTTAAAGGGCCTAAAAAGATTGCAAGGACCAGATGAAAGAATTAAAAACAAAAAAACAAAAAACCCCGGCTTTCTCTGCCATGAAGTCCCCGCCACAGGGAGCTGCCTTTTCCAAGGCACACCCTCCATTGGCTTGGCTTCAGAGCTCCAGCTGGTGTTGGGAAGTTCTGCAGAACGGACCTGTATTTTCCCTCCTGCTGGGCCTGCTTTTAGTGAAAATGAAAATGCTACCCGCACCAGGTGAATTCTTCTCTGTCTCTTTATACACAGGAAATTGCTATCAAGTTGGCATTTTTTTTCCCCCTCTTGGGATGCTTTCTGAAATGCATAGTGTTTTTTCTGTGCTGGACCCAAGGTTATTCTTTCATGCTTCAGTTCTAGAGATTAAAATCGTGCACAGAGGTGAGACATCCCCAATAATTGGAGGATTAGTCAAGAGGTGTTTGCAGGGCATATTCGTTTCCAAAGCACAAGTAATATATAAATCATTGCTGAGGTCTGAGGGTGAAATGAGGAGTCCCTCTGCTGAGGTGAAGGGCTGTGGCTTCTGTGGTAGAGGACTCTTGGGGAACTCTGTGGTGAGGCCCTGGGGAGCGGGGTGTGCTGGGTACTGAGGAGATGAGGGTTGGCTCACAGGGAGCACACACAGGTAAGCTGATGGCTGGTCTGTCTTGCCGCTGAGTCTGCAGGAAGGCAGATCCTCCAGGGAGGGCGCTCCACTTGTTGGCTCACAGGATGTGGGGTTGCAGCTTGCCAGTGGAAATAAGGCACTGATGAGGCCTGCAGGCACTCATCAGGTTACTGCTCAGAGAGAAGGAAGAGGAGAGACCTTACAAAGGATTTTGAGGGTTTTTTTTTTCCTCTTGAAATGGGACAATGCCTAACCAGTTGATTTTTTTTTAATTGAAGTATAATAGACATACAGTATTTCATTAGTTTCAGGTGTACAGTGTGTAGTGATTCAACATTTATACACATCATGAAATGGTCATAATAAGTCTAGTTATCATCTGAAAATGGGTTTTTGAGGTAGTGGTCATCTACTTAGAGCAGATGCAGAAGGGAAGAGGCCTGGGAGATTGGAAAGAGGAACAGACTTTTCATGTTGGTTTTTTTTTTTTTTCCCCTCTCTCTCTTTTAATTAGGAGGTCATGTTGTTGGTGACTTGGCATTTCCGCCTTCTGTCTCCATGCAGTAGATCTTAACTGCTACTGTATTCAAGGATGAGTTTGTATAGGATGGGAATTTGGCCAGAAGTTGGAAAAGTGTGGGGTGTTAGGGAAACTTCAGGAATCAAAAATGTAGCTTCTCTTTTATTCCCATCCCTGATATCATGGTCCTAGGCTTTCTCTTCTTCTTCTTTCTTTGTTCCCATCCTCCATCTTCACCTCCTATAGTAGATGCATTTAATTTTTTTTTAATTCTTTAAAATTTATTTATTTGTCAGAGAGAGAGGGAGAGAGAGCGAGTGAGCACAGGCAGAGTGGCAGGCAGAGGCAGAGGGAGAAGCAGGCTCCCCGCCGATCAAGGAGCCCGATGTGGGACTCAATCCCAGGACGCTGGGATCATGATCTGAGCCGAAGGCAGCCGCTTAACCAACTGAGCCACCCAGGCGTCCCAGTAGATGGGTTTTAAAAGACAGTGGTTTCACTTATTTGCGGAGCATAACAAATAACATGGAGGACATGGGGAGATGGAGAGGAGAAGGGAGTTGAGGGAAATTGGAGGGGGAGATGAACCATGAGAGACTATGGACTCTGAAAAACAACCTGAGGGGTTTGAAGGGGCGGGGGGGGGGGTGGGAGGTTGGGGGAGCCAGGTGGTGGGTATTGTGGAGGGCACGCATTGCATGGAGCACTGGGTGTGATGCAAAAACTGAATTCTGTTATGCTGAAAAAAAATAATAAAAAAAAAGACAGTGGTGAATTAAGAAGGTGTTCCTATCCCACTGGACAGTCACCACTCTTACTGTATTGGAACTATCAGAGACAGGTCCTTGGCATCCTGTTTCTCCTCTGAAGGGTAGGATATTGGTGGATAGGACAGCAAATATTGATAGAAATAGAAATGGTAAGTGGAAGTGTAACCACTACCATGTTTGTGTCAGGCACTTTATCTACTTTGGTGCTTTATCTACTTTGTTCCTAATCAGCACAGAAGTACTTAAGAGTAGAAGTATTATATAGAACAAAAGGACAAGTAATGCTTATTGAATACTTAAAATGTCTAGGCACTATTTTATGTGCTTTTAAAATATGTATTACCTGATTTAATACCGATAACCACCTAAGTTACCCTAACCACTTTGCAAGCCAGGAAATAAGCTCAGACAAGCTGTATGGGCAAAGCTAAGGTTTTAACTTGATCAGCCTGAACTTGAAGCCACTAAGCCACTGTACCTGCCAGTTCTTTGTGTCAGACACAGATGCACTCTACACACACCATGAGCTTGACATGCTTCTATTTCAAGATCCAGGATAGGTGCCTGGATACCCTGCCTGTAAAGGGCATTGGGCCCCTGAATAACACGGTGAATGAACAGAGGAGGATGCCAGCTCTTGGGACACTTAGGCTGGTCTTTTTATTTTGGTGGATGTCTCAAATCAGAGTCAACGGATGGGTTTACTCATTCTGGAGACTGTTTTAACATAACCAAAAAAAACTGTGAGAGTCAGGAACAAAATAAGGGATAGATACTACTTCATGTAATCTTGCTCTAGAGAAATGGTTTTCCTGAGCGAGGGGCCAATGCTAGTACGTTCTAAGATCTTTCGGCCATTGACAAATAGTCTTCTAGTCTTCTGACTTATGCTTGTGTACCCAGTCAAAGAATTTTAAAAAATTGGACACTTCCTTGAGCGTTGATAAGTTCACATCTGAAATGTTGTATTGTAAATGTATACAATTCAGAAGGAGGGAATTTATGCTCTACAGTAAATATTCACATTTTAGGATAAAACTTGCAAGAATCTCTTAAAGGCATCCTTCAGAAACAACATCCAAATACCAAAGAGATTTTATTCTCTCCATTGTCCATTTAAAAATACATGAACAGGCTTATATTTAATTGAGAGAAATTTTACATGGTTAATTTTTCTTCTTGAACTGCTGTTTACATTTTATTTCCCCATAGAATCTTATCCTATTACAACATGTTTAAGCTTGAGAGTCTTTTAGTGATTACTTACCAAACTTCTCTGCAACAAAATTATATATAAATTGAGATTTTAATTCTATCTTTAATTTTATGGGATCGTAAAGCAGTAAGTGCTAAATTTTATCTAGTTGAATTATTACTCAAATTATTTGTATACAATGGAATCATGATTAAAATTTATGGGACTAGTATTTCAGATATCAGGTGGGCTTTAAAAAGATTAGTTCATGTATCTGCCAATAGACCTTAGGATGTTACTTATTGCTCGGTAGGAGTAAACCCAAATTCTATTTCCATTTTTCATTTTTACAAATCTGTGTTGAGAAATTTGTTCATATAAAATAGGTAGACAGGACTAGAGAGTTTTTGTCATACCAGTGCGACCCTGAATTCTTTTCAAGTTACATGCTAAGATTCATATTGAGTTCTAGCATTAGAAATTATTTATAATGACTAGTCTGATAGTTTTATTCTTGGAAATGCTCAAAGCCAAAAATTGGAAACTGACTAGTCTTAGCCTTTGCTGTCCAGTCATGCACCTTCTCGATTGCTGGGAAGTAATCCAAGCAGACCATGTAAACCAGGATTCTTCAATGCCTGTTAAGTTAATTATACCTGTTATTTCTAACTTAAAGGCACCTTGTTTAACCCAGAAATACAGATATACCCAGAAATTGTTGTGAAAACAAAAATATTAATTTTAATATACTTTAGCCAGTGCATGCTTTAAATATATATCTATGTACATTTATATACCTTGTTTACATCTATTTGTGTGTGTGTGTGTCTGTGTGTGTGTATAAATAGATAAATGTACACCTATAAACATTTTTGTCAAACCTTAGATATGAAGATTTAGGCTAACCACTGAATGAAAAAAATTATCGTATGATTTGCTTAGCATAGCAGTCTTCATCAAACCCGTCAGTCTCATCAGCTTTACTTTCTATGAGAAAAGGTCTTAGTTTTTAATTTCAAATAAGTGTTAATTTGCATTTTGAGGAAATATTAAAAAATAGTGAAAAGAAATGATATACCAGATTATTAAAAGCAGGTTAGTCAAGTTTAAGATGATGCAGATGTAATGGAATTATTTATATTTTACATTAAGTATAAGTTTTTTAAACCATGGCAAATTTATTCTGTTTCTCATTAATTTATAGGAATGTCATATAATGGGCACCTAAAATTCTGATGTACTATAAACTGAGGGTTATAATGAAAAAGCAGCTGTTTTTCTGGTAAATATGTGAAAGTATGTGTTGAATTCTGGTGTTTGACTTCTGGGAATAGTTCAATGGGAATCATGGACACACTTTCAGAAATAATTATATCAGTTTCTAAAGACAGCAGAATCCAGCTCTTCCTGTGTCTGTAACAAAAGAGCAGCATATGCCACTCAAAAGAAACTAGCAGCAGTGGGTTGACAGAGCACATTTCTATTAACATGAGGGAGAAAATATTAAATATTTTACAAGATGAGGGCTGACTTTCATTGGACAAATTCCTTTATAAATGAATGCTTTATAAAATGGATTTTAATTCTATTACTGTAAAAGGCACACTGAATCTAAACTAAATCTCAAGTATTTTTATTTGTGAATTTTTCCTGTATAATTTGAAAGTTTTGGAAGGCACTGCAATTCTGTTCAAAAGAATCAATGTCAGGAACATACACACTTCCAACTGTTTGGTTCTTTTATTCCTAGCTGATGTCATCTTGTTGAGTGTGAGTCTTTAAGCTAAAAAAGAATGACTACATTTAGGTACGTTTAAAGGTAATGTTTTTGCATTTAATATTTACCGATGTCACCCTTTTGATAATTTCACTAATTCTTCAGCTGTGAAAGGAGTTCTTTATGGTCAAGGGAAGGAAGATGTGTGGTTGTTAACTCGTGTAATACATCTGATTTTATAACATTCCGCAAGGACTAAAAGATTCTCTCTAGTACATTGTTTTACCCTTAAATGAAATACGGATATGACAGGGAAAGACACAAAACCCTACAGTGAGTGTCTGGTGTTTGATTAATCATTAAAGAACGCTTCCTTGAGAGCAATAGCTCACATTATGTCTTTGACGCCAAGGTCATTTTTACACAAGAGAGGCACACCATCCTTTTGTAGGGTGTGAGGTCTCTTGAGAAAGGGCAGACAGGACAGGCAAAGCTCTCCGAAGCTAGGACAGAACTCAGTGCCCTTTCCTCCGTAGGTGCTGTGCATCCCTTAATTTTCCTGTGGCTGCAGAGGCCTCCTGCTTTGTGGCTCTGTTGGGACTTCTACACCAATCATGGAACTGATGGGGCAGGCCCCTGTGACTAGGGGTCTGTAGCATTTTTCTTTCCACATAGAGACCTCATTAAAAAAAAAAAAAAAAAGTTAATTAGAGCAGTTTCAGGTTCCCAGCAAAATTATTAAGAGGAAGGTACCGGAGATTTCCCATGTGTCCCAGCCCCCACACAGGCATAGTCTCCCTCACTATCAACATCCCCCACCATTTGGAACACTTGTCACAATCGATGAACCTTTCCTGACACGTCGTTGTCCACTCAAAATCCAGAGTGTTCATTAGAGTTCTTAGTGTTGTACATTCTGCGGGTTTGGACACATGTACAGTGACATCTATCCACCATTATAGTGTCATATGGAGCGTTTTCACTGCCAGAAAAAAATCCTCTGCTCAGCCTGTTTAAGCCTCCCCTCTCCCCCCAACACGAAAAGACAGAAACCAAGCCGGTGACCTCTGGTTTTTAATACTCAATTCTGGTCTTGGCTTAGTCTGTGACTTTGACAGATATTTTGTGCCTGTCTGTCTCAACTACCCCTTCTGAAGTCGAAAGAGGTCATTATGACTGAAAAATAATTGAGCTATTAGGACTTCGGTTTTTGAGTCATTAATAGTCATTTGGAAACCAGACAATGGAGTATACCCATTTGACCTGAAAGAATCTTGCAAAAGAAAAAAAAAATCACTTCCCATTCTGTAACTAAATCTTCCAGACAATTGGCCCTTTCCAGTTGAATTCTCACCTTGTTTCCAGGAAGCAGACAACAAGAAGTACGGAGAGCAGCAGAGATGTTTCAAATGGCTGGTGTGTCTCTGAGGCACTTTATAATCTGAGGTTTTCCCATCTGCTCAGTGTGGTCTTTCTCATGGTTCCTTAAATGGGAAGAGGGTGGCAATGATCTTATTCCATGGATCTTGAAGCACAGGTTCAATGGTTGTTCAGGCCTCCGAGAGAGCCAGAGCTCAGGTTGCCCGTGAGTTCTAAAGACAGGCAGCCAATATTTTGCAGTGCACTACTTAGGAAAATGATGAAGCTTTATTAATATTCAGTCAAATTTCTCCTTTAAATTTCTTTCAGACTGCACAACACCAGCATCTTGTAAGCATTTTAGCAATTTTCATATGTAAGGACATTTATAATGTGATTTGAGTGGGACTATACAAGATGGTGAGATACTAGGTTATCTGCAGTCAACCCATTGGCCTGGGATGGTTTCCAGAGTGATGGATTCTCTGATGTAGAGTGTGCACACCTAGAGTGTGGAAAGATGGTACATTGGGAAGCAAAAAAGGGTGGGGCTTGGGGCGCCTGTGTGGCTCAGTCGGTTAAGTATCTGCCTTCATCTTGGGTCATGATCCCAGGGTCCTGGGATTGAGCCCCGCATCAGGATCCCTGCTCTGCAGAGAGCCTGCTTCTCCCTTTCCCTCTGCCTGCTGCTCTGCCTATTTGTGCTCTTTCTTTCTCAAATAAGTAAATAAATAAAAATCTTAAAAGTATGAGGCTTTATTAAAATATGATAAATCTATTCTAAGGGGAAAAAAGTGGACATGGACAGAAAATCCCCTGTGAACATATTCACAAAGGCATTTTCTACAGTAGTGAAAAATTGGAAAAACTTGAATATCCAGCAGTAGGGAGTGGGTTAAGTCACTGTATTTTCAGGTAATAGAATGCTATCCAGCCACCAAGAATCATGACAAAGAATATTTAAGGATGTCAGGTGATCACGATATTGTAATATGGGACCAAAACAGGTGATGATGAAATCATGTGTATAGGAGAATGGCATTCCTAGTTAATGGTTTTAAAATTTTATTAAAAAACTCATGGAAATATATCAAATACAAGCCAAAATATTAATAGTAGTTATTCCTGAATAGTGGATTTATTGTTATTTTTGCTTTAGCTTTTCTGCATTTGCCAGATTTCCTTATATGTGTTCACATATCCATCTTATGATGAAAGTGACTTGAAATATTTATTATGTAAGAGTCAAATCCATGAGTATTTAACTCAATAAAGAACTGTGACAATTTTGTGAGTATGAACTGACACAGTGCTGATCACCCCACACTTCTAGAAACCAAACAGGAGAAGAGGCAAATTCTCAGATGGCATGATTTATGTCTATTTTTCTTGGCTCTGAAAGGTATGAAGCACAAAACATGGAAATGTAGATGTGAAAACACATGCACCACAGTGTGATTTTTTTAAAAAACAGATTGTACCCTTAGCCAATTGTCTTCTAATCCTCATTTGGCTGGCTTTTCCTCTGGAATTGTTTCTTTGCTAGAGTGTTAATGGATTGGTTAATTTGTGAGCAACACTCCTAATTGTATTAAATCCCTACAACCTTATTAAGCATTTGTGCAGAATTAGATCAGAGAGCTTAGGGAAGCAGCATGCCAGTGGTCCGAGGGAGGGAGGGACGGCAGAAGGAGGCTAGCAAGTGTGTCTCTGCTCTAATTGAGCACCCCCCTAAAAAATAAAACAACACATATTGAAAACCCCACAGCTAAACGTTCAGAAGTATTCAAAAGCATATAAAACAGCTTTCTGGCTGTGTTTCAGCATCAGTAATGACACACACACACAGAGACAGACAGACAGACACTGAGAGAAGAAGAGCCAACTTGTTTTTATTTAGATCTGTTAGGATTTACTTCATTTGGGGGAAAAGAAATGAGCAGGAATTAAAAAGGATCTCAGGTGAGCTAGATTTTAATTCTGGTGGCCTGTGTTTAAACATATTTACACACCAAGCTACATGTACTTGTGCTTAGGGAAACAATGTCAGAAAATATAATTGGACCATGTCTATTTTGAAACCTAAAACTAACAGACTGAAATATACAGATTTTTAAAAGCCATGGCTGGCAGCTGCTTCCTTGTGCAAGGAGTGGGGACTGGGAGACTGGAGGAGGAGACATTGACATTGACCTCTGGGAGCTCTGTGCATCCCAGTGCTTATACATATCTACTGGTGTGTTCCTTTCCCCAAAAAGTTGACATTTTCTTACTCAACTTTTATTGCAACCATAATGGAACTGAAAGTAAAGAATTTCAGCAGTCTGTGGTTTGATTTAAAGTTACTGATTCCTTGTATTGTGTGTTTTAGCACCTTCAAAGTAAGAAATACTACTGATCCACCATTAAGGATAAAAAACCACTCAAGCCTCGAAGCAGTCAGAATCTTTACTTTCTTAATAGTAGTTCCACTCCACCTCGCTAAGAATGTTTTTTCTTGTGTTCATTGTTGTTTTAGATCGTACGGTTCCGTGGGTTTTTAGGGTCACCTGGAAAATAGAAACATAAAGGCTGTGATTAGTTTCTGAAGTTTTATGTAATCGTGTTGGTGCAAGCAGCAAGGGCTTGAAGGGTAAGTCAGGTAGAACAATAAGGAAAGAGAGAGTGGGTGATATTGCCTTCTCCACTCTCGGGGGAGCGTCACCTCGTCATCAATCCCACCTGCCACATCAGGAAATCTATAGAGATGTCCCAAGAGTGTCAGCCAGTGCTTTCCTGTCCTCTTCCAGGCAGGACCTGCTGTTTCTGCTGCCTCGAATGCTGTATGGTGGGGGGGCTGCCCCTTATTGCCACAGGCATAGACCAGTCTAGTGGCCTGGCTTCTCTCCGTCTCCAGCTACGGTGTCCCACTTGTTCTGGACGTTTCCTGCTCCCGGGCTGCCCCCCTGAGGTGGGGGGCCCACACCCAGTTCCTGGGTCACAGTGGCCTGCCCTGGTTCATCCACGTTAGCGGCTGTTCTTTGTTTAGTGGCCTCTGCTCTGGGGCTGTTGGTGAATTGTCCTGACCTTTACAGTCACCAGGGTCCCAGAATGGGGGCGTTTATAGACTGGAGTACGCGTTAGAAAGAAAGGGTTTAATTCATAAGTACAAAGGTGGTATGATGTGTGTGTGTGAGAGTGTGTGCATGGGTGCATGCGAGGCAAAGGGAATTGAAATGAGAAGATAAAATTGCCCTTTGCTTTGGAGCCTTCCATTCAGGCTTAAGAGAGTGCTCTGAGGTGGTTTTCCATATTTGTGAGGGATGGCGGGGGAGGAATATGGCTTCCATTATAACCTGGGCTTGAACATTTTCTAGACAGATGTGGCAAGTTCCTTCTGCTTCTTTCAGATTGTCTCGTCTCCTTGTAATGATGTAAACACATTTCACATAATTTTTCAGTCAGTTGACTATATAGGGTGCTTCCTGGAATAAAATCTGTGGCAAAGAAAGTGCAAACTGACTGCTTAGTTAATAATTGCTGGTGTGGAGTGTTCTGTTACTTTGCTTTTCCCCCCCTTAATTGGTTGAGTATTAATAAACTCATGGTTTGTTTCAAGGGCACAGCTAGTTTTTAATGGTCTTACAGAAATTTCAGGAAGAAAGCTAAAGAATTAACATAATAAATAATTATTGCTTCCAGAGTTTTTTGTTGTTAAGATAATAAAATGTTAAAAAGCAAGCCACTTGAGCGGAAAGTAATTGCCCTGACAAGCACCACACGGGCAGCATTCACAATGAAGCAGCCCTTCCCTCAGTGTCAGCCAGATTTGTGTCCCACGTAAATGTTTCCTCACATTATGGAAATGTACTTTTCCTATCAACAGTGGAGAATGAAACTCCAGGCTTCTAATTAATCTTGGCTGACGTTTGATTTCCTACCCAAGTTAAAGGCAAGGGGCGGTGGGTCTCCCCCACCCTCACCACCATGTATATGACCACAGGCAAATCTCTCCATTAATGTCAGATTGCATCTGTGTGTCTCATTGTTGCTGCCACATGTCAGTCATTAATGCATTAGCAATCACTTAAGTCCACTTTCTGCCCACTCGTTCCCTGCTGGAGGAAACAGCATTGCAGGAATTTTACTCTGCACGCCTTTAACCTTGAACCTCTGTATTAATGACATAAAGAGCTTACTCAGATATAGTGCTTTACGCATGGTAAGCTGCTTGAGTCTCTTCTACCAGTGGTGACTTTTAACCGCTTGGTGAGGAAGGCCATAATGCAAGTCGCAGATCTTGGACACCAAGATTCAGAAAACCTGTGTCGCTTATCTGGGGATTGGTGGTCAGTGGCTGGTGGTACTGGGATCTGAACCCAGAACTTCTTCAGTGAGGCGTACTTATTTTTTTCCTTGTTCGATTGCTCCTTGAGGGTAGAATTAGGTCTTAGCTTCGTCTCTCTATAACACCTCCCCCACCTCTTCCTCATTTTACTTCCTGGGGATGGTAGGGAAGCAACAGACATGTTAGATTGGGAAAAGCAAAATAAATAAATAAATAAAATGTATAGAAGAAATCGTAAAATCCGTTAAATTTATTTGAGGTGAGGCACAAAAAGATAAGAGAAGTAGCAACAGAAGAATGAAACAGTATACACCATTAGATGCTGGTTTGAAGCTGCAGGGCAATCCCAGGGAGAGGGAAATAGTATTCCTCTTCCCCGCTCCTTGGTTTCCACCAAAGGTTCTCGGTCAGCAGGCTGAGTGACATCATGGGAGATGTTCTGCTCAGGAACAGCTTTGGTGTCATTGTAGCAGCAAAATGTATGTACTCTTTCTTTTTGCAACTTGACCTCCAAATTGCAGGCATAACTTGAAAACAACTCAGGGAAGACAACTAACTCTATGGGAGCAAAGATGATGTAGAGCGGATTTGATTCAAGGACAGAAATCAGCACATACCTCGCAGAGTGAAAAAATGGCTTGTTTCTCCAGCTGTCATCCTTGAAGCCCATTTCGCCACCTTGAATTTGGCAGTCAAGGGCACAGCAGTACTGTCGCGGTGCCTTGGAGTTCTAGGGTCTTTCCACTGTCTGAATGGCTTCTCCAAGGACGTCAGCCAGGCTGGATGTGCGGGCAGGAGCCAGGGTTCTCTTTAGGCACAGACAGAACTTGGTTGTGATCCTAGAGCGCCCCGTGGATGATGGTGGCAGAGATGGTTTTTGCCTGGAGGCGTTTGGAGCAGGTGGTACCCAGGCAGTCGCCACGGCTGTTAGGAAAACCTCAGGAAGATGCCCACCAACTATCGAAATTGAAGCAACATCGGTGCCTTCCTGATGTGCCTTGGAGGAGGAAGTGGCTGCCAAGGGTCCCTTTAGGAGTGAAACAGATTGACCTGAGTATGGAATAGCTTTTTTATTGGCTACTTAAGTGTTGGGGAATGTCTATCAAGCAGTGATTTCTGTTGTGGTCTAGTTAATGTCCATCTGCTTTTGGGGGAGGGGGGACAGTAATTAAGTGAAGGAACATCAGTTCATGATAGAGTCATCCTAGGAGAAGGCAGCCTTGCAACACCCCCCCCCCCGGGGGGGCGGGGGATGTCAAACAGATTTTATACATTCTCAGGTGGTTACGTTAGTGGAAGAAAGTGGTGGGAGAGATACTTCAATAACAATGTTGCTCCATCCGGGATTTTAATGTTTGCTGTCAGGAACAGATGGAGATCTTCCCCTGGATTACGTAATGACTACTTCTGGCCCCGTATTCAGGTCTTTGTCCTGCTCTGCTGTTTATCTGTGAATATTTGGGTAGGGTGAGTGTACATCTTCTGTCCTGAGGCCCCATGAGGCTAAAGCAGTTTAGTCTTCACTTCTCAAGATGATAATAGAACCTTTCCACCTGTTTTGCAGTCTTTATTTTTTCCTCTCTCAAAAAATTCTGTCCTAAGAAAAATAATTCCCTGAGGTTGGTAATAGCACTCACATTTTAGAAATAGGGAAATATACTTAGGTCTGGTATGGCTAGCACTAGCAGAGCCCAGGAGGTGAACACTGGCCTTTGGGGTCTACATCCAGTATTCTTCCCACGGCCCTACAACAGCCCCTATCTGGAAGACGAATCTGGAATTCTTAATGCCTGTGTCCCATCTGGCCTGGAACAAGAGAGGAGTGTGCTTCTTTGATGAAACTAATCTAACTCATGAGAAAACTTGGAACCTAATTATCCTTAGGTTTTAATGAGCAATCTCTTAGTCTTTTCACACCAAGAATTCTGTTACTTTTACTTACCCATCTTTTTAGTCCCTGAGTGCTAATACTGGGCTAGGTGGTGGGGGTCAAGGGGAGAGCAAACAGGCCTGGTCTTGTCCTCATGGGATTGCACTTCAGTGGAGGGGGCGAACAAGTACAGGTCAAATGACACAGCAAGATGATTGCTACAGAGAAAGTCTCTCAGTAAACTGGGAGCTTATATAATAGGGAATGTTTGAGCTTATCAGGGAAGGCTTCCTTGAAGAAGTGACTTTGGGAATGATCATTCTTGCTGCCATAATGAGGATGTATCAAAGAAAATATCACACAAGAATTTCCCTAGTTGTCTGTCTGATAGAGACTAGGAGAATAAATACTCCTGTGTTAAAATGTCAAAATCAATTTTTTACTTTTAAAGGAGTAAAGATATTGAAATGGAGACCCAAAAGTGAACAAAGCAAATTAAGATGTAATAAATTAATTTTAGAGTTACTTTTTAAAAATATTGTATTTTCTTTCTAGATTTCCAGTTATTAAATAATTTTTCACTAAATATTTAACCCCAAGTTGGAACTAAATGAATAAACTTAATACTTCAGGTGGGTGAGCTTGTTTAAAAAAAAAAAAAAGAAAGAAAAAGAAAAAACTGCTAAATGTTGCTCACTTAAAATCCCATTTGCCAGTTTTATTTATTTTTTTAAAGATTTTTTTTAATTAATTTATTTGACAGAGATCACAAGTAGGCAGAAGTAGGCAGAGAGAGTGGGGAAGCAGGCTCCCCGCTGAGCAGAAAGCCTGATGTGGGGCTCGATCTCAGAACCCTGGGATCATGACCTGAGCCAGAGGCAGAGGCCTTAACCCACTGAGCCACCCAGGTGCCCCCATTTTCCAGTTTCAATAAATCACCCAAGTTCTCTTACTTTAGAGGTAACCACTAGATTGTGGGTTTTTTTTTCCCCTATCCATATGCTTTTTTGAAGGTGTTATGTCCTCTCCCCAATTAAGTAGGAGGGTGCTCCTTAATCATTCCAGTGAAGATTTTTGCCATGCAGGTTGGTTAATTTATAATTAAATTAATTATTTTTAATTAAACCTGATCACTCTGTGTCCCTGATGCCTAGAATGGTGTGTGGCACCTGTCAGCTATTCATTTCTTCAAAAAGTGAATAAGTTTCATAAGTTAAAGCATTGTGTATCTCACCTGTTACCTTAAAATGTATTTAGTGGAAACTAAAGATGTAGATAACCTTTTAAGTGAATATGGACATATATTTTGAATTCACATCTTCTAGGAATATTCTAGTAGAAACATTTCTTTACAGTTCGTTTAGTTCTTTACTCTTTATATATTGTGTAGTTTCTTTTCCCTTAAACTCTTTTTTGTTAAAATTTTTTTTTTTCATACAGCAAGTTTGGAAAACAGGAAAAATATAAAGAAGAAAAGAGTTTATAATGCTTCCCCTCATTATTACTATATCTCAATATATTTCTTTTCTGTTTGTGCAATTCATGTGTGTGTTTTAAGAAATTAAAGTCATATGTATATAATTCTCTCTTTTTCTTTAACTTAGTCTTAAATTGTGGCCTTAACTTAAATTAACCTTTAAAGATCTTAAACTGTACTTTTCTATATCCTTAAAACAGAAGAAGACATTTGATAGCATATTTCCTTGGCTGTATAATGCTCCTGGCTATAGAAGAACATGCTTGTCATGCATCTTTTTTTGTGAGCTGGATATTGTTTCCAAGCTATGGCTGTTACACAAAATGCTAAATTGTGCTGTGATTAACAATTTTCTACACACATCAACTTTTTGCAGATGCCTTATTATTTACATAGAATAATCACCATAGGGGCGCCTGGGTGGCTCAGTGGGTTAAAGCCTCTGCCTTCAGCTCAGGTCATGATCCCAGGGTCCTGGGATCGAGCCCCACATCGGGCTCTCTGCTCAGCGGGGAGCCTGCTTCCCCCTCTCTCTCTGCCTGCCTCTCTGCCTGCTTGTGATCTCTGTCTGTCAAATAAATAAATAAAATCTTAAAAAAAAAAAAAAAAGAATAATCACCATATAGGTTTTCATGGATTTCTGACAAACTGTCCTCCAGAAAGGTTGAATCTATCCCTATTCACACCCCCAAAACACACCAGAATTATTTAAGTCTTTGCCAAATTGTTTGATAAAAGACGGTGTTCTTTGGAAATGTATTAAAAAAAATGAAAAAGGATTGGCCCTTTGTGTTTATTGACTTGTCCTTTGCTTTTTTTCTATGGGAGTCATCATCTTACGTATTGTTTTGTTAAAATTCTTCGTAGGAATATCATTTACCTTTCTCTACAAAGTAGAGTCAACCCCTGAACAGAACAGTTTTGAACTACGCAGGGCTACTCACACGCGGAATTTTTCGGTGACTACAGTTCAGTACTGTAAATGCATTTTCTATTCCTTATGATTTTCTTATTAACATTTTCTTTTCTCTAGCCCACTTTCTTGTAAGAATATAGTAGAGAACACATATAACACAATATCTGTTAATCGACTCTTCATGTTATCAGTAAGGTTTCTGGTCAAGTAGGCTATTAGTTACATTTTTGGGAAGTCAAAAGTTATACATGATTTTTGAATAGTGTGAGGGGGTCAGTGTCAGTACCCCAACTCCTGTGTTGTTAAAGGGTCAACTGCATCTTCCCCTATTTTTTTTTCATTTATCTGTTAATTCCCAACATTTTCTTAACATAGAGAAACTCAGCTGTGTGCATGTGCGGTTAAGCGGGGATGGAGAACCGCTTTGTGGTCAGCGGTATAGGCCTTGGGCCACTGATGGAGAGGTGCCAGGTGGGCTGGCAGAAAGCAGTCTTTTCCTTTCTTAGCCATTTGCTCCGTCTCAGATGTGGATATTAATAATTTCTTCATCCGTCCTCTGAATGTTGCAGTTGGAGGTGATTTTTTGTCACAAATGGACAGACTGTTGACTTACTCTAGTTAGTAGTTATGCCTTTTTTTTTCTTTTCTTTTTTTTTTTTTTTTGGTGGGAAAAGGCAAGTAGAATGAAATTAGACACAGAGAACTAGCCACTGTCATAACCCAGAGGTCAGCTGAGGTTTCTTAGAAAGTTATTTTTTTGTGTTCAAGTTTCTGGTCTCCTCTCCTAATCTGTTCTTCGCTACATGGCTGCACTGGTCAGGCAGGAAGTGGAGGACAGTCAGAGTGGATTATGGTATGTCCCGTGGACCTAGATGATGCACCATTCAAGTTTCTAGTATTAACCTGTATTACAGATATTCTGTAAAATGCTACTTTAGATGTATGTAAGCACTAGATTTTCTGCAGAGATTTCAGAGACCAAACTATTTGAAAAAGAATGAACATTTACAAAGAATAAAAATGTGACAGTAGCGGAAAGATTCTTCCTTAAAACCATCCAGATATGGGCCGTTTAGGATTATGTGTCAGAACATTTGTAAAGAACACACATTAGTATTGACGAACACTAAAATGTTCAAAATCTGTAACAACGTAGTGCATTTTCCAAAATGGGATGTTTTGCATTTTCAAAAATGGCCTTTCTAGAAAGCGCCCTTTTGAAATTAATGAGAAGTTTTAGATACAACGTTAGATTCTTCAGTAAAACAAAGGCTGGTATTTTAAGAAATTCTGCCTACATAAAACTAAAATAAAATGAAAACCTTTTAAAGTTAATCAGAATACATATTTTCTGGCATTTCTTGTGTCTGAGCCCAGAATTACCCAGAAAAACCTTTGGTTTCTCAAGACTCAATATGTTTACTAACGACAGCTACATAGTATCTTCTAGTAAACAGTGTGGTCCACAATTATGATCCTATGTTTAAAGAACTGAAATCTCAGTTAAGTGCTTGTGATTCTATTTGAACTTACACGTATTCTCATAGGAATGAACACGAAGCATAGCTCGGAGGCCAAGATAAATTTGTGTGGTACTTATTAAATTCTGTCTACTGATCATGAATACATGTGTTTATGGATCATCTACCATTGCTCAAGTTAGTGCTTAGTTCTCTGGGGTGAGGCAGGAGAAATTAGGTACTCAATTTTCTAGAATTAAGTAACAGTATCTTTAAGCAGATACAAAATAGTGCTAAGCTTGTGTCCTTTTATAACAGGGCTGCCAAACTTTGTCACCTTTGTCCTGTTGGCATTATTGATGTCAGCACTTTCTTGGGAGAAGTGTTTTTTGCTTATTCAACTTTTGCCTCATGTTAGGTTTTTTTTCTGCTAAACATTGCTGTTACCTTAGTGTTTGCTTTTTGTTGACTGGCTCTTTGGCCTGAGAATCCAATTCTGAATCTTTTGTTTTTTGTTTTGTTTTAAAGCAACATAGAAGAGTAAGCAAGCAACTGTGTGTCTCTTGGTCCAGTAGCCTATTTACTATGATTTATGCCCACTTACTTAGCAATAAAGTCTCATTCCTAAAGGATATAAACTTTGTATTCCTTGTAGGAACCCTTGAATTGTTGGAACTCTGTGAATGTTAAAGTGTTGTCAAGTTTCAGACCAAATAAAAATACTCTGTCTCATTCTAATTTTGCTGTTCCAAAACCCAGTGGCCTTCTGTGGCTTGAGTAGTTCAGTCAAGTGTTGAGAATTTCTTGGCCACAATGTATTTTCGAGGAGTTTAACTCAGTTATTGTTAAGGGAGGTCATTCTTCAGCCACTACTAAGCTTTATAAGTGCGTTATTAAGAGCTGTTAAAGAAAAAGGAACTTTAATGTCTTGACTAGAAAATAAGATGTACTCATTATGCTTTGTTTTGAGATATGGCTAAAGTACATATTTTTAATTGCCACAGGGCAGTATTCAAACTTGAAATAAAAAATGGCTCTACTCTTAGATTGGATTTGTAATTAAGAGCTGAACTGCTATATTGAGAGCATAGATTGTACTAGGAGAATTAATGTAAGCCTACTTAGTCTCAAATGATACTGCAATTTGTACAGTTGCAGGTTTAATAAGTACTCTATGGAAATTTCACTGTCTAGTCAGGGCCCTTCCATCTTTTGCCTGGACCATTGCTACAATGTTCCCATTTGCCACAAGCTGAGTTTCTCCACCCCCAGGTTTCACGATGTCATCTGGTAGGGGGTGGGGTTGCTAAGGCACCAGGGAAGGCTGGGCCACACTGAACAGTTTGGATTCAGGAGCTTGGAACGGGACCTAGGAAAATCTAGAATTTAAAAAAGGATCTCAGGTGCTCGTAAAGCCCCCCTGAGAGAAAGCAAAGGCCTTTTTGTGGTGCAAGGCTGATTTGGTCTCCTTTCCCATCACACTTTGTGCATTTCGTGGGGTACTCCGAAAGATGGCTGTGCTGGTCCCGAGGCGCCCTTGGCATTTACCTGCCAGCCTGTTCTCTCACCCACGTTCCGGTGTGGGGTCCACCCCACCTCCCCTGGTGATCTCTTCATCTTCCAAAGTCTAATTCCATGTCACCACTTCTCTGTACCATACTTTTCGCCCATAGCACACCCTACTTTGGTGTGATGTCAGTTGTCCTCTTATCTGTGTTCACAATATGCTTTAGCCAAGTCCCCCATCCTCCCTTACACTTGTCACAGTGGCTAGAAGCAAGACTCTGGAGCTTGAGCACCTGGGTTTAAAACCCAGCTCTTCCATCTCGCTGTGTGATGAAGAGTAAGTTACTTAACCTCTCTGGCCCTCAGATTCCTCAAGTGCAAAGGGGGAGAACAGTGGCCACCTCACTGTCTGTGGCAAGGATGGAATGAAATAATAAATATGTACTGTTAAGTTAGACTTAAGTGAGAAGCCTGCAGCGAAGGTCATTGTCTTCATGATTTCCTCTAATATTATCATCATCATCCTACAGAGGCTCGCCTGAGTCCAGACACCTGGAGGGCAGGAATCTTGTCTTCCCTTCCATTTCCAGCAGCTAACCCACCACTCCCTCTGAACACCCTGCAAATGTCGATTGCATTGAATTGAATTGACTTTGCTTGCAAATACAGTTTCTGCCTTGGATGTTGCCAGTTCTCAGCGGTCTGTGGCTACAGAACATTCATGACCCCTTGGAGGCTCCCTGCAGGACAATTCCTTCCCTTGTTCCTAAAGGAGTGTTCGTGCCAGGCCCCGCCCTGCCTCTGGGTCCTCACAAACCACAGGGAGGAGTACCTGTGGCAGGGGGGCTGGCTGAGTGCACTGCCAGCACTCAGGATGCTCCTCCTGATCCCCTGATAGGTGCTGGCAGCTTCCATGAGCTGCACTTGACCCTCTGGAGCCTCCTGGTGCTGCCTCGGAGGAAACTGCTCCTTCATCTGCAATGAGTGCCGCTTTCCTGGGAGCAAGCTCAGCCCGGAAACCAGAGCCTGCCTGCACATCTGGGAGCAGTAGCTGTGGTCCCCAGGAGGAGAGCCCTTAAAGACTACGACAGAGCCTCTGCTCCTGAGTTACGTGGTTCTGCCCTACAAGGGAACAGGTGTCACATCCCTACCTCTTAGAAGAAAAGAAACTGGCCGAAGTGTCCAGATGCCCGTTTTCCAAAAATACACAGTTTCTAAATACTTTCCCAGCTCTCAGGTTCACATTTCAATCAGCTTTTCCTCCCGCTGAGCATTTTCTGCAAGAGGTAGATTCCTAACTCTGGAAATTTCTCTTCCCCTTTTTATTTCTTGCTTGACAAAGCGCTGCATTTGTCAATAAAGCTGTGTTAGCTTCCTGAGACTGCTGTAACAAATTCCCACAGATCTGGTGATTTGAAGCAACAAAAACTTACTCTCTCAGTTCCGGAAGCCAGAGGTCTGAATTCAAAGTGGCTACCTGAATTCGGCAGGGTCACACTCCTTCCAGAGGTCCTGGGGGACAGGCCGTTCCTCCCCTTTCCCCTGGCTTCTGGGTGCTGGGGCAGTCCTTGGCTTGCAGCCATCGCTCCCCTCCCTGCCGCCCCTTCACCTGGCCTTCTTCTCCTGTTTCTTCTCCTCTGCAAGTCTTTCTTAAGGACCCTTGTTACTGGATTCGGGGTCCACCCTGAATACTCCAGGATTATGTTCTCATCTCAGGATCTTCAATTGTATCTGAAAAGACCCCCCCTTTTTTTTTTTCAAGTAAGGGAGTATTTATGAGTTCCAGGCATTATGATTTGCTATCTTCAGGTGGCCATTACTCAACCCACTGCATACAGGTAAGCGTTTACATGATCCCATGTTGCTGCATTGTACCGATTTCATAAGCTATTTGTGCCGGTTAATTTTAAGGCAGTCTGGTTGCTGCCCAGAATTTTTCATATTTGAGGGAGAGAGAATAATGACAATTACAGAAACAGCCTAGTTTTTGAGCTCTTGCTGTGTGCTAAGTACCATGATAGGTGCAGCTCACACCGCCCTCCCTATTTTCCTGATGAGGTGACTGCTGCATGGGGCATTTCAGTAACTTGCTAAGGTCTGCTTATCTCCTTGGTGGCTGAAGCAGCAGGGCACTCCTGGTGGCCACCTTCAGCGTCTTGGAAAGACTGTCAGAGCTGCAGAGGGGTGGCCGCCAGTCAGGGTTATGGTCAGCACTAATGTGGTGGTAAGACCATGGGCATGTTACTTCATGTCTATAAACTTGATTTTCAGTCTTGCTCAGGAAAAGGACTTTATTTTTTATTTATTTAAGATTTTATTTATTTGACAGAGAGAGCAAGCATAAGCAAGGGGAGCAGCAGAGGGAGAGGGAGAAGCAGGCTCCCTGCTAAGTAGGGAGCCTGATGCGGGCCTCGATCCCAGGACCCTGAGATCATGACCTGAGCTGAAGGTAGACGCTTAACCGAGTGAGCCACACAGGCACCTCTAGTAAAAGGATTTTAAAGAGGGGGTTAGTAAGGAGGGAAAACCGAAAGAAAGCCAATGAGAAGCTCTGGAGAAAGGCTTTGTTGGATTAGATGTTTGGGTTATCTGGGAAATTTCTGACAAAGCTTCTACACAAAGCTCTGTATAAACTGTTAAGCCCTATATGAAAATGTTAACTGATACTGTTACTAAGTTAACCCCATATCCCCTTGTACTATGACCTTGATACCTTAAAGTAAACTTGATGGAATAAAAAAAAATGCTTGTTAATGCTTCAGTGAGTTTAAATATGTATGTCAATATTTGACATGAAAAATATTAGGAGGAGATGATAAGTCATGAAAATATTAAATATATAAATAATAAATGTTAAATAAATATGTATATTAAATAAATAAAAATATTTGGAATGATTTTTATAATCTTTGTTAATAATTAGCCTTTAACTTTGATAAAGAAATAATTGGAGTTTTTTTGACTGTGGAATTTATTTTGTTGTGGTCTGCTGCAGAACTCCAGAAATACCTTCTTGCACCTCCACTTGTAGGAGAATCTTTTTTTTTTAAAGATTTTATTTATTTATTTAACAGAGAGAGAGAGAGTGTGCACGAACAAGCAGAGGGAGCAGCAGAGGGAGAGGAAGAAGCGGGCTCTCCCCTGAGCTCTCCACTGAGTCCACAGTGCGGGACTCGATCCCAGGACCCTGGGATTTTAACCCGAGTGAAGGCACATGCTCAGCCTACTAAGCCACTCAGGCACCCCTAGGAGAATCATTTGCATCTCTCTGGACATGTCTGATTTGCCTCAGGTTCTTGCCTGTTAACACCCGCCAGGCCTCGGCCTGTCTGGCATCGGTGTTTGCCCCTAATCTTGCTGGGGGTCTGGGAAATCGATGTGTATTTGGGCGCCCTCTGCACGGAGAGCGTGATGGGCAGGCCCCGAGCCGGGCAGGGCCTCCCGTCTCCCTCTCCCGCTGTGCTCGGCTGTAGGGTGGTCTGTTTGAGGCCTGCTCATTCTCTCTGTTCCTCCAGCCCCATGTCTTTCTCTGGCCCGCTGGTAGCTTTGGCTTTAAAATGAACAAACCTCCTGCTCGCCTGGTTCAGAATTAGTGATTTTTATCCTTGAAGGGATCTTGCTGTGAAACACACAGTAGCCTGTTGAGTCTCTGCTGAGCCCGCAGGCTCACAATGGAGCATTGATCCCCCGGGGCTGAGTGGCCCTCGGACTGGCACAGCTCAGCGGGAGCTCCGGTCAGAAAGCACTCCCCAGTGGGTGTTTGGATCGGACACGTTGGCTTTTGTTTATAGCTAAAGCAGGGGCTTGCTTCCCCTTCGTCTCCATTCTCTATAATGCGGTGGTTAGCTGCCTTACAGACCTCGGATGCTGATGTCATCTCTATGAAATCATCACATTCCATCAGGGGTGCGAGTTCTTTCCTCCTCCAAGAAGTGATTTTCGGTTGATGTATTGATCCGTGTCGTTCACTGTGCATTGACCCGGATCCATTTATTCTCTTTTTTGAGATTACTAAAATTGTTTCTCTCTTGGGGAGACCAAAAAATGATCCAGGTTGCGAATGAGTTGTTCCAGTTCTTTTCGTGCCGAGCGAGTCTCCGTGCTAAATCTGGGACCTCAGGAGACAGATTTAGGATCCGGAGAGTTAAAAGTGAGACATGGTGGCTGCCTGGCCACAGGCCAGATGCTGGGAGGTAAGGCAGAAGGTTCCTGGAGGGGTTTGGACGCAGCCGCTGCTCTGTTAAACTGAAATGGAATAGGAAAGAACAAAACAAAACAACCTCAACTGATTCAAGTGGAATCTGTGCTAGAATCTAGAAAAACAAGATTCTGGTGTGGGAAATCCTGCCGAGTGCCTGAGTGCCTGGCTTTAGCTGGTGGCACCTGGAAATACTCATTCTAATTCAGATTAGTCTGAAGTAGGCTCCTTAGGGGCGATGGGGGAAATCTGCAAGTGCTGTTTGTTTCAGGAACGTGAAGTATTGATGTGATACCCTGGTGTAGGAATATTGAAGGAGTGTGTGCACCCAGGGGGAAGAAATAAAAGGACTTTAAACTTTTATTTTGACATCCCCATCCTGTGAAATACATGGTGTAGAAGTAACGTAAATGAAGATAGAAGCGGGGGAGGGTTTGGTCCCCAAAAGACGCCTAGGTGTCCCATTCACCTGGTGCCCCGTGCATTTCCATGGGAATGTCAGAGCAAGCCCAGAGAGCGGCCCGGTCTCCTCCAGCTGGAGTTGGAAGAATGCGATTTCTTCCAATGTAGTTTTGGTTGGAATGATAAAAACGGCCAGGTGGTGGGTATTATGGAGGGCACGCATTGCATGGAGCACTGGGTGTGGTGCAAAAACTATGAATTCTGTTATGCTGAAAAGAAATTAAAAAAATAATAAAGCTTAAATATAAAAAAATAAACGGCCCTAATGTTCTCATACTCGCAGTGGTATTACTCAATAATACACATTACACAGGAATGTTCAGTTTTCAGTTTTCAATTTACATTATATTAAAGCTTTCCTAGGCCCTGAGGATAGAGTTTTGCCTTTTTCTTTCGGGCTGACACTTTGGTACAATTGGGAATACTGAGAAAAACTTCCAGTGCAACACATAGGAATTTTTAATGTGATCAGCTAAGTCATTTTTTACTCACTAGACTATTAAGAAGTATTATATAGCCAAAAGGTTTGTGCTTCTGTGAAATTTCATTGACAATGTCTCAAAAATTAGCTATATTCATCACCTTATTTTATTTTTTATTTTTTAGAAATCAGCAAAAATGTCACCCCTCCCACCCTCCCCACGTACCTTTTTCTGGTAGTATGCTTCACAGCAAAAAGTTTTAGGAAAGAGGACATGTTCTCGTTCATAGCACATCGACATTCTTTTCTCCAGTAGAATTATAAGGGAGGCAAGGTGAAAAATCAGCTTGTCTTTTCAAGATTTTGAATCAAGCTGAATCTTGGCGATTATTCTAAGGATTGGTTCCTTGGCTACTTTGTGGAGTTGAACTGTGTGGACCACATTGAGGGTAATCGTGCCCAGCTCATTCTGATGTTGCCTCTTCTGACAGCTTCAGTTTTGCATAGGTTGTGATGTATGGGCCTTCGTGTATCAGCTTGGAGGTATGTGGCAGTGATCTGGGGAGGAGTCTGCTGTGTTGCCAGCCCAGCCCACCCTCTCCAGCTCCCCAAGGCCTACCTGGGCACAGAGAGATGATGTGGGGTTATTCGGGATGTTGGGGTGTCTGGTTCTCATCCTAGGATAAGCCTAACAGTATAAGCAAAACAAAATAGATAGAAAGAGGCTATGATTTGGACCAGACAATTGTTTCTGGGGATGAGCAAGGAAGGCCTGGGAAATGAGGAATGCAGACCCCCCCCCAAGTCATTCCCTTTACTTGTCCTCTTGATGGAGCAAGGCAGAAGGGGGGAGGCGCCCTTAACTTCTTCCATGTCTGCAGGGTGGCTTCCTTGCCACCTGCTACGTACCCTCACTACCTACCTACCCTTGTTGCTGCATAGCTATCTGCTGTCTCTCTAGACCAAAGACAGACCATCCCTAAAACTCCCTGGATGTCATGGCCTGCTTTGGGTGTTTTGGAGAAGACCCTTCTGGCCCATGGTGTTGAGGCTGGAGAATTCGGTGCTTGCCATTCCTGGTTTCCTGCAGGTAGGTGATTTAGGGTGCTTTTTGGGTCCAGAAAGAAGGGGCACTCTCACCATAGTTGCTTCAGGATCCATCACCCTCCTTCTCGGAAGGACACAGACCAGCCTCAGGCTCTGAGCTTGCTTGGGTGGCCACCAGATTGGAGGGGGGGCATCGAGAACATTGCTTTTCATTCTACACCTCCCCCAGGCCACATGTGGAGGTGAAGTGCTTCATGTCCTGGGGTCTGCTTCCAAAGTCAGGAGAGAGGGTAAACATTTTTTATTTTTTTCCCCCATGGCTTGTTTGAACTGTCAAGTTCACCCAAGGGTTATGCTTCTTTTGTATCCTGCGTGCACACAGTCCCTCCTACTACATGTCAGTGGAGCGTACTGGTATTTCACAGGACTGACTTGCAGAGATGAGCAAGGTACCTCTACTTATCTGGCTAGTTTATATTGGTTTAAAGCAAGAACTGGCTATTTGGGTTCTCCTGCCTTTATCATTCTAATTCCTAAGAAGCTCCCTTGTTAGTCTCAGATCCCGGATTCCCTCCAAAGCAGATTTTTTCTGACCTTGGCCTTGGTGTCTCTACATACTCCCTTTCCCACCTTCAGACTGAAGCTGCTCTCCTGGAGGTCCCTTCACCTGCTAGCTTCTCTGGTGGCTTTCCGAATTCTACTTCCAATCTGTCACTGACCTCCCTTTCTGCTGCTTGCAGACCCTCAGTTGCCTAACCTTGGGGGTTCCTAACCCCTCTCTGGAATCTTCCACTTGGACTGGACCAGTGGCCTGTGGCAGGTAGAGGAGGAGCTGGGTGTGTGCCAGCCCTCGGTGTAATGTTGTACAGGTGCTACCTCATTAAATGTTCACACCAGCTCCTAAGGGGAGCTGCTGCCATTCCCACCATTGTAGTGATGAATAAACTGAGATTCAGAGCTGTAAGGAATGAGGATATCTTACACATATTTCCTACAGAAATTCTCACTCAGCTGATGCTTCCTTTCTTTGCTCATGGCACGTGGAAGAGCCTGGAGATAAATTGTGATGTGTTCTGGGGTGCTAGGTCATCTCCTCGGTGCCTTTCCCGCCTGACAGAGGCAGCCTGCCTTGGGGTTTAGACCACAGATTACACTCTGGAGCCAGATTGCTGGCTCCCCAAATTATTGTGTGATGACAGGCAAATTACTTAACCTCTCCGTGCCTCACAGTTAGAGATATTGGGGCGGGGGCACATGGGTGGCTCAGTTGGTTAAGCATCTGACTCTTGATTTTGGCTTTAGGTCCTGATCTCGGGGTTGTGAGATGAACCCCGTGTCATGCTTTGTGCCAGGCGTGGAGCCTGCTTAAGATTCCTTCAACTGTGTCCCCCCTCCTGCCCTGGTAGAGGGTAGGGCTGTGGGGCCTTCTCTAGGAGAGCCTCTAGGCTGCGAAGTTTCAAGTTGCTAACTGCCTGCTGAATGCTAAGATGTCACTTTCCTAAAATAAGAATCCTGGATGCCATAGGTAAGCTGCCCATTCCTCTCCCTGCAGTCCTCAGAGAGCTGGTCATCCTCTCTACATATAGCAAAGTCCTGTAGATGCCCTAGCAGTGCCCCCCTCCCCTCCCTCCCACCAACCACAAACATGATTTTCTACTGCCCACCGCGTCTGATATTTAATCCTGAACTGCTTGAGTGGGGAGAGTGGGTGCAGCTCAGTCGTTGGCTTATCGCCCTTGTTAGCCTTACCAGCTGCCCATGTACTGGCCTTTTAGGGACCTTGGACCCTCTTGCTCTGCAAGATCTCTCTCCCACCTGTTCCAGTAATGAATGAAACCATCAAGCCTTCCATTCCCTAGTTAGAGAAGAGGATCCAAAGGCCAGAGCTCCTGAGAAAGGCATCACATCCACTGATACTCGCTTCAAAGGAATGAACATCCCCTTTGCTTCTGAGTAGGCTTTTTTAGAGATGGCAGGATAGAGGACCATGAGAACACTGAGATGAAATGGCAGTGAGCAGGCAGGCATAGTCTGGAGAATGGAAGAGTAATTTTTCCTGATTCAAGTTTTATTTCAGGCTGGCATGCTTCTGCATACTCCTGACATCACACTCATCTCCATACAGCTTGTTCAGGTTAAGAAAGGTTTCTACTAATTTTTTACATTCCATTTTAATGAAAAATTTCAGGGTTCTCAGTAAAAGAGACTCTTGTTGGTCTGTGAGATTACATTAAGAAACCGCTCTATTGGTTATCTGGTTTTTCCCCCATTGAAACTCCACACTGATCTGTGGAATTAATGTCCGTAATCTTTTGAGGTCTCTAAAAGGAAAATGGGAAGGACCTGGCTCTTTGTCATCCCTGATTAGGTGACTGAAGTTGGTGTGTGGTCTTTGGAGTTCCAATTTCCTTTGGATTTTCCATTTAACGGCCCAAGCCTTGGGAACAAAGCACCAAATCTTCCCATGTAGGGCTGCTTCCAGTTTTTTTGGCCCGTTCTTGAGCCATGCAGATTTGGGGATGAGTTGAGCTGCCTTCAGCTGTCTTGGAGGAGGTGAAAAACTGAAGTAGAATTGCCCGCCCTGAAACAGCTTTGAGAACTTTTAGATGAACTCTCTTGGGAGACTGGGGTAGGGGTGTGGGAGCTGGGGGCAATCTGATTAAAGAGTAGCCTCTCCCAGTTAGAACAGATGCAAGAAGCATAGAGAGCAACTCCAGCAACATCTGGAAAACTCTGAAGTGCTTCCTAGTCCCCACATACCCCGGGAAGTCAGCGATGCGGGCGGATGTCAAGGTTAGCGGTCTGGGGTGCCCTTTGTCATTCCTGTTCTCTCCCCCAGGATATGTTTATGCTATTATTAAATGATTACACATACTTGTTCATTCCTTCTTAGTGTATATTTTCTGGCCAATGTCATTTAAAGCTAAAAATAATTCTGTAGTCCTTAGAGTTCTTGAGATTTTTCTGTCCTGGTCTCTTTCTTCTGCGGTTTTGGTCTTCTAGAATTGTAGTGAATGTTGACCTCCCACTCTTTTTCTCCTTGCTGTATAATGATGGGAGATTCTTGGTGATGAATTGAATTCTCAGCTCACTAAGAAGCCACGGCCTGTGTGGGGACCGGTGCACAGGTAGGTCCTGGGGGAAGCGTGGGCTCGGAGACAGGCCTGGGTGTTCTGCTCTGACTGCTGGTACTGGTTGCCTGTTACTTTGGGCTACTGTCTCCGCTTGCACAGACTTGCGGAATGACATTGTGGGACAGTGACGCAGTCCGGGAAACTACCCCTCCCCTTCCAATAGCAGGGAAAGTCTTATCTTCAAACAGGTTTCTATGGAACCTCAGTTTAGAAAAGGTATATACATGAAGCTGAGAGCTGTTCTGTTTCACCTTCCCTTAGTTCCTAGTGTGGTTCCCCAGTCTCCCCTCCAGTTGAGGAAGAAAACCAAAATTTTTAATCTTTTGGAATTAGAAAACCCCCTCCAAGCCCCTAGGGGATTTCTGGGATTTTTGATTATTTCCCAATTGTGGCTGTTAGTCTTAAGTTAGGGAAAATATTTCCTCAGAAGTAAAAAGGTATGGGGCGCCTGGATGGCACCATGGGTTAAGCCTCTGCCTTCGGCTCAGGTCATGATCCCAGGGTGCTGGGATCGAGCCCCACATCGGGCTCTCTGCGGGGAGCCTTCTCCCCGACACTCCCCCCCGCCTTTCTGCCTACTTGTGATCTCTGTCAAATAAATAAATAAAATCTTAAAAAACAATAAAAAGGTAGTTCCAGTGCATTTCTAATGGTTTGGGGGAGACTGGTCTTGCCAGACAGTGAGAATTTTACTAACAATGATGGCTAAACAAAGATACTTCCCATATTACTGGTGGAGGAATGATGACAACTTTGTTTCCCTGAGGAGGCCCCATACAAATGACTCACACTTCTTTGTTAGTATTGGGGATTGGGAGACATTTTAATGAAAGTGATAATTACAACATCAACAGGGAGACCCCTTAGACAGACATACGTGGATGTGAAAGGCCCAGGATAAATTCTGTTGGGCAGTTGGAAAACTTGATAAGGTAAATGGTCATTTTGGGAAATGTCTCACAAAGACTCTTCAACTGGAAAATTTCTTATACTAACCTTGAAATTAGGGTAAACTGACAAAAGCAGTTTTTTTTTGACAGAAATTAGTAGGTTTTGTACAGTTGTCCTGAATGGGGCTCTCAAGTTTGTGTTCCTGTGATAATTCTCAGTTGATGAAAAGTTGACGTGATTTGTAAACTTTATCTTGATGCTTTGAAAGTGTATTTTATCAGTTGTGAAGTCTTTTTCTAGTTTTAAGCCAGTATTTCTTAAACCAGGGTCCTCTAGCACCCTTTAGAAGGACATTTCTTTGGGTCTCTGATATCTTCAGAAGATTTTTGAACCTTATTCAAATTTGAGAAACGCGAACTTTGAGGGATATCACAGATTACATGGATTTCTCTTTTACCTATTTGGAATAACATTTTTCTTTCTTTGTTTCTTTTCTTCAGAAGACAGAGAAAGTAAAGGGAACGAATGTGCCTTGTGTGTGTGTGCGTGTGTGCATGTGTGCTAGAATGGCCTTCTGTATGCCACAATTTACTTTTGCTCTCTGTTCTGAAGAAATGTATATAGCTTTATAGTTGAAGAGCTGGTCATATTACAGGTCCCTCTTAGGACACATGATCCTTATTCTGCTTGGAAAATCTTCACTGACTGCCTTTTCACTGCATCAGATAATTTATGTCTGGGTTCTGGGCTTTCCATAGACTGATTTCATCTTTCTGGTCCATTTACCTTTCCTCTATGTCCCAGCTTCTCTTCACCATGCTTGTCAGGCCTGTCCCACAAAATCACCTTGATTCTATCTACCTTGGAACCTTGGGTCTTACTAAACCCCTCATTTAAAGTGTCTCCACTTCCATCCATCCAAGTTCAACCATTCCTTGATGTTTGCACCAATTCGTGGCTCTGCGGCAAGTGGGAGTGAGGCTAGGATGGAATTGTATGTTCATGCCAGGTCCTGTGGAATCGGACATAGGAGGAGGAGACACTCCCGCCACCCTTCTTGTGCCCTCACTCATTTCCATTGTCCCTTTCACTGTGACCTCAGGGGTGCTCTACTCTTTCTGTGTGGCATGGATAAGGCTGGACCACCTCAACAAAGCCTGATGAAATAATATGCAACTAGTTAATTGGGGTAACAAAGTAGAATTTACTCAGCTTCAACTGCTAGGTTCCCCTTAAGTGTGTTTGCCACTGCAGCTACATTCACCCCTCCCCCCCGCTGCCAGGTCTCCCCTCAAAGAGAACAGGACCTAGAGAGCCACGGCCATTGCCTTCCCACCTGGCTAAGGAAAATAGCATAGTCCTTGTGATGTTACCCTTTTGCTAGTGGTTGCCGCTATAATATTTCTCCTCCTTAGGGGAGCCGTCACCCCAAGTGCATAAGAAAATAGCTTTGCTTATGGCCTCAAAGGAAATTTGGGGTTCTCAAACTTGGATCTATAATATGATCTAGATCTATCTAGTGAATCTGTAGAGTGTATCTCTATATAAAAATCTATAAATTAAATGATGAAATCTATACATGTTGGGTCTATAGGTGATCTCTAAGAAAAGCTTGTAATTTAGGGGTTAAACACAGTTAATCGTCAGTTATAGATTGTCCTACTTAACTTTTGTTTCATTCAGTAGGCACTCAGTCAGTAAGGCTCATAGCTGCTGCTGACCTAACCTCCTTGCCTTTTTTCCAAGAAGGCGAAACTCCCCTGAGAGCTGGGACCATGTTGTCCATGCAGTTATTGATCAGGAAATAAATGCCTGGTTGCTTTCAGTGCAACAAAGAGGTGACCCGATTTGATTAATCTCCTAGGATAGCAGATTACTGTTGTCAGCCCCAGCAGGGCTAACCCATAATTTTTTCACTGAAACCAGGTAGATAAATTGTAGTGTTGCTTAGGTAGAAAAGGCCCTGTTGAGTGAAAATCAGAATTTTCCCTGGTAGCACTGATAGCTTTATTTGGACTGCCGGTTGGCTGTTGGAAAAAAGAGAAGGCAGCACACACCTGCTTTCGTGGGAGTCTGCTGGATCTGACTTGCTGGCAGTGGGCGGGGCGGAGGGGTGTGTGGATGGAGCACAGCAGAGAAGAACCTCCACCCTCCCTAGAGAAGCTGAGGGTAAGAAGCAGAACCAGACCACATGGGTCCAGTAGATCCAAATCAAACCTACTAATCGTGCAAACGATCCAAGGGTTAGCGTGGAAATTTACTTAAACCGCCAACTCAGCGTAAAACAGCACAAACACGAGGCAAAACGGGCGTTGCCATAGTAATAAAGTACATACAGGGTAATGAGCCTGTGGGGTATGTAAGGCGAGAGTTGGAACACATCTGGAACGCCGGGTTCAGAAGCAGAAAAAGATGCTAGAAGTTTGATTCTGTGTGATCAAAGATCATGTCAAAGCTCAGGAACTGAAGGAATATTAAAGAACCCGGAGTGTTCGTGTGGAGGTGATTAGGGCTTCTTGTAAGCTTAGAAGTAGGGAGCGGATGATAAGTGATCC